>JAOUZG010047704.1:6663540-6680297 GCA_026289955.1 Argiope argentata | reverse complement strand
GTGATTATATATATATATATATATATATATATATATATATATATATATATATTTGTGACCTCAAAATTCATTTATTGTTGAAATTTCTTAAATTGCTGTTAGTTGATCGTTTCCTTGTATTTTGAAATACCATGTGTGTTGATTAATACCTTTTCACATTTTTATTAGTTTCTGTATAGCAACCTTTTTTTTTTTCAATTCTTTCAGATTTGTTGCTGAACGATCCAGTGGAGGACAGCTTGCATATGTTGACAATATTGATTTGAAATATGATCTTCAAAATAAAGTAGTTTCTAAAAAATGTAAAACATTCAATGTTTTACCAGAACAAGAAAAACTTCCTGTGTTGACAAAAGTTCCTAAGTGAGTTTTTGATTATTTATAAAGAAGTTTATTTAAAAGAGAATAAATTTCTTTAGAATTATATTTGTAAAATAACAATACTTACAAATGTTAAATGAGTATTGCGGAGAATTCTTAAAACATATATGTATATATATATATATATATATATACTGATTTTTTTATTCTTAATAGAAAAAATATTTAATTATAACATTAAATGTGTTAAAAGTACATCTATGGTTACAACTTTTAACTACTGCCATCGATTTCTTGATCTTACAAATATAACATGTGAATGAGTTCAAAACATGTTAATTCAGAGACAATATGTTAAAAAGTCCTTAACTGTACATGGGGTGGAGAGAATGTCAAGGAACTAATGAATTTTGTTTTTTATTCCTCTGTTATTTTATCAGGTGGAGTTTTATTTTTTGGAATCAAGGGCACTTAAATTTCATATCTTCTGATGGGGATGCGAAATTACTCTGTTCAAGTGCTCAATTCTTTAAAACTTTCTTACTTTGACATAAAAATTATCGTAGAAATTTGCTGGCATGAGAATGTATAATTTTATGAAATCATTTAACATTTGCTGAGGATTATTGTTTTAAAAATATTGTATTTAATTTTTACAAATCAATTGAAATTTTTTTCCCTTTTATTACTATAAAAATTTTAGAACCATAATTGCATATTTTAACTTTTTTCAGATGGCAGACAGTACGCATTTTCATCTCGTCCACGTTTAAAGATATGCATTCTGAAAGGGATTTGTTGATTCGGTATGTCATTCCTGAGTTAAGAAAAAGAGCTGCTTCAGTGTTTGTCAAAATTAATGAAGTGGATCTGCGCTGGGGTATCACTGAAACTGACTGTGCTTCTAAACGGTTTGTCCTTTTTGAAATTATTTAAAAATCAATAAATATAAGAATTTTCTTTCTCTTTAATAAAGAACAATTTTTTTTAACTTTTAATATTCTATGACAAAATTAAAAATGACTTAATATTGTTGTTACTTCTTAAATAATTATTAATTTGGATAATTATAATTGATTATAATAATTATAATTAACTTGAATATATATAATAAGTATTAATTTGGAAATTAATTGTTCTAAAGTATTCATTTTGCATATTAAAGTGTTAATATGTAAAAGGTATAAGCCTGTAAGTTTTTAAAATTGCGATTATATTATTGAATAATTGTCATAAGCCTATTTCTATAATATATTTTACATTTGTCTAAAAATGGCTGGATTAAATTTTCTAAAATTTTACTATGAAAGACTGATAGGACATGACAAAGTCCATTTACATACAAAAGTGTTTAGCATTATTTATAAAATTCTGGAAATAAGAGTGAAACATGACAAAAAAGTTGCAGCCAATTCGTTGAATAATCTGTTTAAAATTGAACAGTTGTTTTGAACCATCGCCATCTCCCATCATGCATGGAAAATAATAATATATACCACCGATAATAATTTATCCTTAAAAGGCGAACAATTTGTCTACCACAGAAATTTGCTGACAAACTGGTCTGTAGAATCTGAAATTCAGAAACGTTGTAACTGAATTCTGGATTATTGAATAATCATATTTTACCAATGTAATATGAATCTGTGATTATTTGGAGGTTATTCAATTTTTCTTTCGTTCTTATTTATAAAATTTTTAGCAAAAGTAATGATATAATATTTTAATGTACTATGTAAACTATTTTGTTAAAGCTTGCGTAATATTATATTTGAAAACAAAAACAACAATTTTATTAGTTTCTACCGCCTTATATACTTTGTTTATTTTGTTCTATATATTGACTAAAGTTTTAACTTTCTTTTATAGTGCTGCTGAATTGTGCCTTCTGGAAGCTCAAAAATCTGATTTGTTCATCGGTATTCTGGGTGACAGATATGGTACTATATTTAATTATGACCCTCCAGATTCTCCAGAACTCCAGTGGGTTAAGGATTATCCTCGTGGTTTATCAATAACTGAACTTGAAATGCATGCTGGAGCCCTGAGAGCAGACAAATTATTGAAAAAGAAAGCATTTTTCTACATCCGAAATAACAGTTTTTTGAAGTACGTATATTCTCAATATATATAAAACTAATTTTATTTAATAAGTTTGTATTCATTGCATTTTACTGTTCAATACGATACATAAATTGGTTTCTCAAAAAGACAGGAATACAAAAAAAAAAAAAAAGATAATGTATTAAATTATTTTTGTTTGGTTAACATTTTAGCCACAAAAATAATTTTTTAAATATCATATAACAAAAAGGCTTCATAAACTTGTAAAATTTGATTTGCAATTCAGATTATTAAAAGGTTACAATACATAGTTTTTCCTTCATGTTTTATAGCAAATTAATTAACAATATGAACATAATTTAGTATTGAGCCAATTCGAATCCGGCAGATAAGAAATTTCACAAGGTTAATCATTCTTGCTTCCCGATAGGATAATGCCTGAATAATGTTTTGAACCTATCTGGACAAAACTGGAGCTTGGTAAAACATTAGTTTACTTGACCTGGAAACAGACATTATTCAGAGTTTTACTAGAATATAGACTTTTAAAATATTTCTTTTATATTTGTTTTATAACAGTAAAATAATACCTATCAAAGGTAAATAGTTCATGATAATACTGGATCTCAATTCAAATTCAAATTATAATTTATTCCATTTCATTATTAAAATAAAACATCCCTACCCTTTTTTCTAAATCGGACATGATATATTTTGCATTCGGATCGCTCGCAATCCCTTTGACTGTCCCTACGTTACAACAGTGAAGTTGTGAATTTTTAAAATGTCGGCAGATAGAGAATTATTTGTTGTAGTTATAAAAACGATAGCACAATAGTTTCAGCTTTCTATAAATGGTGAGAAACTGTGCTGACCTAAGCGTTTATTACGGCAATGAATGTTCTGTTGTTTGAAAACGAGATTTTCCCCCTTCTAATTTTTGGTAAAGTTTGCAGCATTTTGTGGTATGTGCTAATCTTCCCTCATCTATCTTTTCTCGTATGATTGCCTGATTCTTAAAAGATATTTGTCCGTGATGTGTACTTGAATTAAAAGAATTTAATCCTAATATATGTGATTAAAAGATATTGAAAGTGTTCAGTATCCGAAGCGCATTTCCATTATTGTTTTGGTGCATGAAGACATATTTCTTTTCTTATTTTTTCCAATGTCTTCTAATTAAAAAGTCTGCTTTCATCTGCCTTACAACGCTGTTTTGACTATTCACAATTAAACACACTTTCCAGAAGAAAAAAATGGAACCTCTTTGTTATATGAATGGACTTCCCCTTCATACTTCGTCGAATAATTTTTATTTTTTTCTTGTAGCAGATGCGGTCATATCTTTATACAGTGTCTATCACGTTTAACATTTTTTATATTTTATTTGTTGTAAAAGTAATTTTTTCTTTGTGAAATAATTTATCATCCCTGAAAATCTGCCATATTGTATCAATTAAAAATTAAGTTGTTTCAATATTTATTTCAGTTTTCTATTATGTTCACTAAATATAATAGCTAAAACTATTATTATTAATTTTATTAAAATAAATAATGAATATATTTGTTTGTTTGAACTGTATAACATTCTTCATGCTGATACAGGTTCACATTCTTTATCCCTGTGATTCTTTTTAAAAAATTCTAACTTGCTAGTATATAAATTGTATGCATTTTTATGATTGAAACTATGATTTTTCATTAGTCTCATGCCTGAAAAATATAAAAGTCAATTTGAATCTGAAAATCCAGAATCAAATCTTAAAGTGGAGGATCTAAAGACGAAGATACGTTCAAGTGGGCTGAAAGTATATGATGGGTAAGCAGACAATTGCAAATACACTATTTCGATTTAAATAGAGAGCCTAATTTGAGTGTACTTTATCATTTTGTCATTTAATAATTAATATGCATAATAATAATTTCAGAAATATTACCTCTAAAACTGCCTTATAAATGTCCTTTAATTAAATTGTAGTATTAGATTTAGAAATTAAATGTGTCATATACAATTTAGGCTCATTTATATGGCACACATTAAAATAGTACTACCCGTTTTTAGAACATTGGTTTTTTAAATTTATAATTTAGGGGAAAATTACTCATAACCATAGTTATTGTCTTGTTTTTTGTATCATTGTTTAGTTAAGATATCATAATATTGATTTATCTACAAGGAGACTTGCTTTATAATCATACGGATTCTTACAAATTAATTTTTTTAATTAGTAGTAATTACAATACTAAGAGAGAATTCACCATTATGTCACATGTGACAGTTTGTTGGGTTACAAAGCGGTAGTAATGAAATCAAATGCTATTATTAATGGGGTGGGGGACAAGCGTAACTCATTATGCTTGATTATGCATTTGACCACGTTTGATGAGTTTTGTTAAAATTTTGTGACTTGAAAAATGGTATTTTTACTTTGTAATTAAAAATTATAACATCAACTCTGTAAGAAGGTTTCAAAACATCTATGTACGCGCTCATAACACTCATAAGAGACAAAAGAGAAGTTGGAAGCATTTTTTTTCTTTAAAAGATATTGTTGTCTATAATGTAATTAAATAAACCTATTTCATAGGCAATGATATATGGTATGATCATAATGGAATGTATCTTTAACCATGCAATTAAAATAAATAGTTTGTGCACTCAATTTAAGTGATGTTGTTCATTGAAAATAATTTAAATTAAATTTGATTGATCATAATAAACTTAGCACGTGTTCCTTTTATTTTAGAGAAACAAGTGAATAAGAAATAAATATGATGTTATTACAGTTAATAAGATTGAAAGCTAAACAGCAGTTTAGAATAAATTTCTTTAGTAATAAAATGCCGTTTTTTCTATCACATTTTTATTTGTTTTTCTAAAGAAATAGTATTAATTTGAAAGTCAGATACTAATTAATTAATATTTGATTTAAATATTCATAGTTACATAAGCAAACAATTATTTTAAACAAAGCATTGTGCATTAATTAACCATTTTGAGTCCCATGCAGTACAGTTGCATTCTTCTTATTTCATGGCGGGAAGAACCATTACATTTAACCTTGATATATAAATATAGAGGCATTTATATACTGCCTAACTTCTGAAACAAACGTAATAAAAGAGGAAAAGTACTATATCTACGAAATAATTATGTGTCATTTCATTTTTTTCCATGAACATTTCCAAATACTCCTTGGAGGACTTAAAAGAATTAAACATCGATATAATTTTGATATATTGCCCTTGATTTTTTTAAAATTCAATTCTCTTGTATTGTGGTATATCTAGTCTTCTCAAAAACATTTCAAAACACTATTTCGTAATTTATAGGTTATAGAGAAGCTAAATATTGTCAGCAACTTTATACATAGGTTGTATCTATTTATTAGGTGACAAAAAAAAGTTCTGTCGTTTTTATGAAACTACGAAATTTAAAAAATGTTACACGAAATACACAATAGATGGTTCTAAAATTCCAAGATGTTTATCAAAATTTAAGTCTCACTATATATAAAAAGAAGCGCAAATGCTACGTTTGAACATTATATAAAGTAACATGACGATGAGTTCTCCAAACTCTATAATTTATGTTTTTATGATGTATGAATTTAAACTTGAAACAAATGCTCTACGAACGGATTAAAAGTATTCCAGGCTTTCGGAGAAGATTCTGTCAGCACTCGTACCACCCAAAGATAGCTTAGAAAATTTTCTTCCAACAATGAATGAGTTTAGGGCTACAGTAGCCTGGTGGTAAGGTCTTGGACCTCTTGATTCGTAGAGTTTCAGGTTCGAGACCCGATTCCACCGAAGAAACGTCGTGTAAGGGGGTCTGTTGCTCGTTAAAACTGTCAGGCTAAACGCCCTCCCGCTAGTACTGTGTGTTGTGGAGAGAAGAGTACCAGCTCAGATGTCATCGCGGTTCAAAATTACGAAGTTTGTCCCATAATAGCCCTAGTGTCACTTCATAACGAAAAGTTAATACAACTAAACTAATTGTGAACAGTAAACCTTCTCTTATTCATTATAATTTAACTTTTTGTGTTCCTTGGTTGGTGTACTTGTATATCTTTTTCCTTTGTGTTCTCTCTGGTGAAGACTGTTTATTAAATTTTAAGATGGCTGAAAGAGTGTCAGAAATTTCAAAATATAATTGAAGCGAGTATTAACAATATTAGACAAATTTAATATTATTAGTGAAACTTGTACAAAATTATTCAATTTCAAAATCTTGTAATGTAAGAGGTCAGTCAGCTCAAAATACAGGTATTCTGCAAAAGATATTTTTGAAGGGCTGAAATGCATCTTAGCTTTTAAAAAAATGTACTTTAAACTTTTATGAAACAAAAATTCTCATATTTAATATTTGTTGATATTTCGGATTTTAAAAGCATTAAATATTCTGTGCTTTTAATGTTTGTTATGTCTAGTTTTAATAAAAAAATAATAAGAGTAACACAACATGGTCATTTTGCAAGTGGTTATAAATCGGTTTAATCTCATTGAGGCTGTAAAAAGTACACTGAAATAGGATTTTTTCCCCTATTGTAAAAAAAAAAACCCTATTAAAAAATGTTGAAAAACATTTTAGTTGCTTATACGAAGTGGGAAGAAAGGTATTTCGTACAAATTTACAGGTGAAGTGATAAAAAATTCAAACTAGTTAAAAATTGCTTAAAGAGAACGAAAGAAAATGACAATACATGAAAGAGATGAGTTATTTTCCTTTTGAATGAAAACTTTTCAGGCTAACTACTTTTT
This sequence comes from Argiope argentata, assembly GCA_026289955.1. Taxonomy (NCBI): domain Eukaryota; kingdom Metazoa; phylum Arthropoda; class Arachnida; order Araneae; family Araneidae; genus Argiope; species Argiope argentata. Next base: position 6,673,148 of record JAOUZG010047704.1, on the reverse strand, counting down.
TCTGATAAAAATGGTTTCATTTGACGGTTTTATCCCAAATATGGAATTCGGTGTCAGATTTAAAAGATTTCAAATTACCTAGAGATATGAACTGAAAAATGCAATCGCTATGAAATGAGAATTATATATATATATATATATATATATATATATATATATTTAAAAATGTAACTTATTTGAGTTCTAATTTCTGTTGATTTTATTATTAGATCCCACAATTCTTGTATTTTCTGTCTGATGTAATTTTTTTATATAATATACATATTGTAAGATATTTAGAACTGAAATTTGAGATTTGTAATAAAAAGCGAATTCACGCGCATACATTAGCACACACTTTTTTGATATATCATCGATAATTTATAATCTGAAGTTATATCCAAATAAAATTTAGTGGGAAAAAGCTAATAACATATTTGCTGACAGGAGAATTAAAAGGGAAGACAATTCAGCTTCTGTTTGGAGTGAAAGTAAAGAAATTTTTATTTATGCTAATTAAATAAAAATTTTCAAAATTAAAAAAAGAATTCGGTTAAGAGAAGTAAAAACTGGAATTTCCATGTTTCTGTTTATAATTTCTGTGAATGTTATATAGAAAAATTTCATTTCTTAAGAAGTTATATTATTTATGTTTGCCAATAATAACAACTTTAATACCGTAACAATAGATGTTAATTTATGATTCAGTTTTTGCGTTCTTTTGACGATTTATTCTTTACAATGTAGTTTAATGTTATAACAAGCAATACAAAGCTTTTTCATATAACTCATTTCTAATAGGAACTATTCATGAATAGTAAAATCTCATTTGCTTACTCAACGTGCATCCCTTTTCGTTTTTATGATGTAGCTCTCCCGGCCTCAGTTTCTTATTCTGACTATCTACTAAATTATTCTTATATTTACGACTATGCAAATTTTTTTTCTGCGGAGTCAATAACACTAGAGACATCTTTAAACTTTTGCCATCAATTATTATACCTATTCATTCACTTGATTAGGCAAAAAAAAATCAATACGTAGACGTTTAATGTCAAGAAATGTATAATTGTCTTTCAAGAAACTGAATTTTAAAAAGAGTGTTATCATAAAGTTTATTTTTCAATATAATTATTAAAACTAAGTTTCCGGGTCTGTATTACAAGTTATATATTTTATTTATCATTTTTAGATATACTTGTAATTTCGCTGGAGTGATGGATGGTAAACCGGTTCTGTCAGGATTAGATAATTTTGGCAAAACTGTTTTGAATAACACGTGGAATGCTATAAAGGAAATGCATGAACAGGTATGCGTTTCTTTCTTTCATTTCTTTCTTTTTTTATTAATTAAGAAAATTTTGATTTAATATGTAATGGAAAGTAGCAAAAAGTTTCTAGACATATGGTATGATTTTTCCCGTTTCAATGATAGTTTTTAGTTAGTACAATAAGTTATGATAATTATTTTAAAATCTAATTCTTAAATTTTTTATTAGGACCCATATGCCGATGATGTTATGGAAGAAGAAATGTGTCAACAATCGTTATTACATTCTTTTGATTCCTTTGTCGAAGTAAAAAATTCACCGGTGGGAGATTTAATGAAGGAAATTGAAAAGCATTCTGGTATTTTTCTTATTACTGGAAGTCCCGGGTCTGGAAAAACTACTTTTGTTGTAAGAACTCAATTCATTCATACCTTTTCTTACTTTAGTGATTTTACTTTTTGAATTTTTTTCTCATTTCTTTTAATTAAAAAAAATTTGAATATGCTGCTTGGTATCTATCAGTTAAGAATATTTGTGAATTCCTATAAGAAAGTGTTAATTTTCACTCTTTGTTAAAAAAAATAATTTTCATGTTAAACTAAATTGTGACTTATCCTATAAAGTTAATTTGGGCTGAAAGAATCTTAAATGTGCAATGCTCCATATATAAAAAGAAATTTAAACAAAAATACTTTAAATTTTTTATAACTTTAAGAATTATAATCCAAATTTTGTAATTTTTCTTAAAATAAATCTTCTGGAATTCTCTAATCAAATAGCTCGTTTCACTGGTTATTAAAACACCAAATACAAACTTTTATTTTCTTGGAAGTAAGCGTAGAAACTTGTTAGCGGAATTTAGATTGGAAACTAAATTTCAGTTCTAAATCTGTTGTTCCTTCTTATAATTAAAAAAAAATTGTATTATTATTTTTTTTTAATTTCATATCAATTTTTACACGTCTTTTATAATATTGCAATAAGTTCAATTTTGGTACTAAATAAAACTGTGCCGAATGTTAAATTATAGCACTAAACCTATACAGTTTGTAAAATTTCATTGTTTCATTATAAACTCCTTTTTTAAGAAATTAGATATTTGTTTTTAAGTCCATTTCATATTCCTTTATAAAGTGCTTTAATGCATTTATTATAGGTCGATTTATTGCGAAGATTGAAAAAATTCTCTGTTATAAAGTTTTTTGTTGGTCTTTCACCACGATCTACTGAATTGTCATATATGCTTCAATATATTTCTAATTCTATTGCAAGAACATTCCCGGTTTCTTCAATATTTCCTAAGTTGACCAGGTGAGGATTTTTTTTTTATCATTGATAGTTCCTCATTCTATTTTATATTATTAGAATTGATATTATGAAGTTGTATATTACATGTTATGGTGTTTCATTGATATATGTAGCTTTTGTGTGCATATAAAGTGTTATTGTATTTATTCGTGTGTTAAAAATATTTGATAATGTTTTATGTCATGACTTAGAAATGGTGTTTATAATAATATTTTTCTGTTTTCATGTGATCTTTCCAAAGAATTTCTTAGCATGTGATACATATTTCTATCTATTATGATTCATTTGTTTAATATCATATACAAAGCGTGCAGTAACATCTTCCTGTTACATAATTTCTAATTTATATCCATTGAGTACATTATTGCAAATATGTTTCTTTTAATGCATCAGCAAAGTGCTTTTATTTCTTATCAGTTATTCATGAAACTCACTATTAGCACTATATAATGTTCGATATTTTCACGATATTGTTTGATATCTGAGTGTCTTACAATATTATGAATATATTGTTACAATGTTGACCATTTGAGCTAGTAAGGTTATTTATTAATATAGTAGGATATTCATTATAAAATTGATTAAAACCACTCCATACAAGTTGACTGATTCTTTCAAATGTGTTTTATATTTTTCTGTCGGTTCCAGCTAGCTAGCAAGACTGAACTAAGCACTCTATAAATCCTTAGCCAATACAAGAATCGGCGGGGGGGAGGCTTTGTCCATTCATAATTTAAAATTAATGATATATGGTTTTTGATTTAATCTATTTCAGCGGTTTTTAAGCAATGAATCTCATGACAAATTATGATAACAAAGCAATTAAATAAATACAGTTTTAGTATCCCGTGTAAAAATTTACTTTAAAATTATTTTAAATTTACTTTTGAAACAAAATTTTATAAAGTTATAACTATTTTTATGCGTTCTATGCGTTGAAATGCAGTGTTTTAAATGGTGGTTGATTTATGAGTTAGTTAACCAGCTGAAAAAACTTGGATATATATATCACTGTAGGAAAAGGAAATTTTTTTTAAAGATTAATGGCCTAAAGTCTAAACAACATTTGATATAATTTAAATATGCTCAGGTATATTACCACAGCAAACTAAATGAAAGCATAAACTATGAAAACACTTTGTTTTCCGGTCTCAGGATTCTCCGAAGTTACGGGGGTCCTAGGCAGTTGCCTATTTTGTTTATTTTAATAACCCATTCCTGTTTGCTAGGTGGATAGATTCAGAATTTGTTTTTATAAAAAATATGTTAAAAGGGGTTCGTGATTATGAATATTACTGGGAATCATTTGTACCATTATGCAATTTTGTCAGTTAATTGTGCTCCGTTAAAATATAATAAAAAAATACTCCGTTTCTTATAAAATACAATAAAAATTGTGTACAACACTTTGCTGATATGCTACTGATGAAAATCCATCTATAATTTTTCCTACTATAGAATTCTGAAGACAAAGGTTTTAATATTTTTGTATTTTGTTATATTTCTTAAAATTAGCTTGTTATTTTTAGGCAACAAATTTTATGATGGGCTTTTAACATGCTGTCTCCAAATTTATATTGTGTTATTTAAAAAAAAAAAGAACATGAATCTGATAATTATTATAGCAAAGAAATGCTGGTAACCTGATACAAATGCTTGTTTGCTATATTGAATAGTTAGATTTATTTAGCAAACTTGTTGAGTAAAGAAAGTAGATGCATTAGGTTGAGAAGCTTTTGTAAAAATGAATAAAACTTGTGCCATTTGTTGACATGAAGTAAATACTACAATAATTATTTGTGCTTAATTCTTTGTATTTATGGCAAATCTCGGAAGCGTTGCAACTAATGTCACTGTTTCCAAATCTATCAGTATGCCCTATTTATATGGATTTACGACTATTTAATTTGAAATTTTCTAGAATATTGTAAAGGGTTTCTATGCTTAGTTAAAATTGAATCTCTAAAGTTTTTGGGTACAAAATTTAAATTTTATGTGTAGACTATTTTGATTCAATTGTATTTTGATTAAAAGGAATGATATTAGAATTGACGGAAGCTGTTTTAATTACTTTCAGTGATGTGAGGAATCATTTTCCTGACATTCTTCAAGAAGCTGTTAATTCCACTGGAAATTCTGATTTTGTTCTAGTTATTGATGGGCTAGATCATTTATCAGCTGATGACCAGCTACTTGATTGGCTACCAATAAATTTGCCTCAGGTAATAAAAGTAATTTTTACTAATGATGATTTCATTTTTATTTTGATAAATTGCATACAATCTTATTTTTATATTATTGTTCTTAAGTTCTTAGATTCTTTCATTGCTTCTTAGTTTTCTCCATTTTGTAATACTTCTGTTGCTTTAACTAAGTAGTTAGATTTCTCTTTGGAGTGTAACTTCTTCATAAACTTTCTCTTTAAATATGTCTTTCATAAGAAATATTCCATTAAAATTAAATAGAATGAAGGAAAGTAATTATGGATTTAAGAGGATAGCAAATTTGTTTTTAAGAGGATAGTAATTATGAGATATTTAGAAACATAAAACTGCGTAAATTTTACTGAGATCTATTTTCAATTCAGTATTAAGTTGTAAGTTTTTTTGAAAACTATGTATGATATAGCTGAAATCATACATAACTAAGGAAGGGGAAAATATTATTTTCCTCTTCCTTAGTTATTTTTTTAAAATTATGAATTGTAATTTTTAAATTTACGAGTTTTACAATTCATAAGAAGTGAATTCTTTTTTTCCCCATGCTGATTTCAATACATATTTGTGAAAGTGAAATTCAGAGATGTATAATTGCTATAAAAATACAACCCTCCCCCTTTCCTTCAGATTTTTCTCAAAAATACTATTAATCATAAGAAAAGCTTCAGTAAAGAATCGGAACAATAATTCAAATAACTATTTTTTATTATTTAAAAAGTTATTTTTTCTGTAATAAAAAGCTGTGTTTCTGTGCTCAGATTTCATCTTCAACGTCATAACTCATATTAAATGAAAATGTTGTAAATATTTTATTTCTTTGTCTCCACTGCTCAGAATATTTGTTGAATTTTTTTTTTATTATTCCTTAAAAAATTATTTCTAACTTCAAAAGAAAAAAAACTTTTCTCTAAATTTTTAAAAACTATTTGTTACAGTTCCCTCTTTTAAGGAAATAAGAAATGCAAAAAACTTTTATTTTTACTTTATTTAAAAACAAATTTGCAGATCATAAGTTGATTTTACATCTTTTAATTCTTTTAACACTTTTATTGAAAAATATTGCATATATTTATGGAAAGGACAAGCATTATTTTTTCCTGTCATTTAGTACAATCTGTAATTTCTGAAGTTATGAGATTTAAAAATCATTTGGTGGAACTGATAATTATATTATAATTTATTAAATAAAATAAACAATCTTTAGTAATTTTAAAATAATATATGTGCCAAACTACTGAATTGTATTTCTTTATATTAGCTCACAAATAAAATGTTGCTTAAGGAAGATTTTAGTGGTTTCTTGACAATTAATTAAACCTTTATATACTGATACTGCTCAATAGTGTTGCTTTAATCCAGTTTATATTTTTGTATTATGATCTTTTTCTAAAAATTTTCATAAAACAAGAAATATGTAATTGCAACAGTATTCAGTAAGTGACAGTTTAACACATAAAGTTAAATTAATTAAATCAACTGAACTAATTTAATTAATTGATGAGTTTCTATGGATTATTTTGTACTAAAAATTTAAGACAAATTTTTACTGGTAATTCCGCATATAAAGAATTAACTAGTTATTGTTTTTATTCATACCACACGTGAAAATACTTTTATCTCGAGTAACGCTAGTTATTAATTAACTATATATGTAATGACTTCCAGTTTCTCTATGTTATTCACTGTAACCTTAACTTCTTATTTTCGCAGAAATTTATTTTTTCTCATAGAACGAAAAGCCGTGTTGGCAAATTCCTTTCATGAAATTGACATATACTTTCTCATTCACTCTCTTTCCTGTTTTATACCTTCCTAGTTTTATACGCTGCATTGAACTCGCAATAACTTAGGGGGAAAAACTGCTAACAAAAGACTTAAACTGAACTATTTTCTTAAAATTAAGAGTTATTAAAGAGCATAACTGTTTCTCCAAATCATTCTTTACGTATATGTGTAAGGAATGATCATAAAGAAAACCCCGATGTATGAAATTCTCGCGGTGCATCTATCAACCAATAAAAAAAATTTCAAACCTAGGAGACATACGTTCTAGGTTGAGATGATTTAAAATACGGTTCTCACACGATTAAGTGAAAAAATTTCAAAACTTTTGAAATGCAATATTCATTTCCCCCCTGCATAAATCGTTTACCGCGTTGAAGAAAACCATACATGATGTTTGAACGATAGATGTATGACGAAAATTGGCGGCGCAATTATATTTGTATAATTTGAAGAAAGTATTCAGAACATTTCAGAGGTTTAAAGTCGTTTTAATCTAGGAATAATTCATATGAACGAATTATTATAGATGAAAGGGTATTTTTTAAAATCGGAACAATTAATTTTTTGTAAGTCGAAGCATTGTCGTTGCTGAACTCTTGCACGTAAGCCGGCATGGATCATTATGAAATATCAAATGTAGAAAGAAAAAAATTAAGATTCGCATCGGCAATTTTTATGGTTTTGAAACGAGGTAATCCTTTGTAAAAGAAGTTAAGGAAACATTTATGGGTTTCTCTGTATCAGCCGATACGTTAGTTTCTGAGACAATGAAAGTTATTCTAGTTAGAATTCGAGACCTGAGAAAAACTAAAGATACAAGCAACTCAAAAGTTATAGTAAGGGCTCTTATCTGCGAATTAAAACGGTTCTTTCATATTTGAAATTAAAAGGCACTGAAAGTAGTTATTACTCTCACAAATATAGCGCTTTTCTCTTTAATCAAATATTTCAAAATTGGTCCTGCTTAAATCACTTTTGTTCGTTTTATTTTATTCTTTAAGGTATATTAATGATTTTATTTGTTATAGGGCTTGAGACTGATTTGCTCTGCTTCGGATACATCGTATGCCTTTAAAGTTTTAAATGAAAGATATATGCATGAATACATTATGCATGTGAATTTACCTGCAATTAATCAATTGGATCGAGAAAGTATCATAAGGCAGTATTTGCAGTTATATGGGAAATCACTGGATGAAAGTTCCTTCAATAATCAAATGTTGCTGTTGGTGACTAAAAAAGATAGTGGCACACCTCTTTACTTAAGAATAGCTTGTGATTACCTCAGAAGTTATGCTTCATTTGACAGTGTAAGTTTTATACTTTTGCTTCATAGTATTTAAACAGTTTTTTGATTCAAGGAAAAAAATGAATAATTTAGAAATATTTTCTTCATTCAAACCATGCTATTACCTTCTTAATATGCATATTTCATCTGTTTCTTTTCTTTAGTTCATGTCCACTCTTCAGAGTTTGCCATCATCTATGCCTTTACTTTTTCAAGAGATTATATTACAAATGGAAAATGAATATGGATCTGTCCTTGTCCAAACATTGTTAACTTTATTATCTATCACTAAAGAAGGTATACTTAATACTTTTCTTTAATTATCTCAGGATATACAAAATTAATAAGAAAAAAATTATCATTTTTTTGTAAAAATATAAAGAAACTTAAAAAGTAAAAAAAAGGGTAATTATTTTTACTGATGTAATAAGTTCAGCAGAATTGAAGAAAATAAATGACTGTTAATATTCAACTGAATTATTTTCCTTTGTGAAAGAAATAATTCATTTCTTTTCAGTTTGACAGCAAAACATTCGATTAGAAGTTATACATTTTCGGGATTAATATTATTATTTAAAATTACGTTTAAATAACTTTTATTTGCTGAAAAACTGCTTTAGAAGTTTTGCACTTCTTTAAATTGGGATAGGAGGGATATTTTATTGTATGAGGTAAATATATCAAGTCCGAAATCTCTGCATGTCTTCTGTTGATTTAAAAATTTGTTGTGGGATTTTCTGCTAATGAAGTTGAGATCTGCCTTTATCTAGCATGAATGTAACCAGTGAAATGACACTCCCCCCCTTATGTGTACCAATATTTCACTTCGAAGACAATTTTATTGTTCATATTTTTTGCTTTTGATTTTACTTTTAATCGTATGCATGATTCGTATTTTTATTTCAAAACGTAAAATTTGCAGTTTTCTGGGAATTAGTTAAATTATCGATTTTTTTTAGTTATGTGACAATGGCTTATCGTTATCTGCTGCTCGTTTAAAAATAATTTTCTCCCAAATCATTAAAAGTTCTATTGATAATTTAATTGCTTTGATTTTACTGTAAGTACTTACCCATATTGTTTTTAGGTGCACAAAAAACACCTTAGAAGAATAGTTGATATTTAAATTGGCCGTAATTTGAAGTTTTAAACATAACTTATTACTTTATTTGTTAACTTTAAACATAGATGATTTAGTGAAAAACTACAGTGGTGGATTTTTCTCCAGGTAGCTACCTAGATTAGCTAGTCTTGGAGAGGACAAACAGGTCGAGTGTCTGAGGCTATTAACCTTGTTACCTGATAAATAATTTTTTTTAAAAATACAGATTCTATGAACTGTAGAATATTAGAACTTTGTCAAGTATAATTCGATAGGTTCCAAAAGAATTATACTTGTTGTGTTTCATATGTTCGCTTTTCATATGTACGGCACTTATCGAAAAATTATTTCAAATATTTTACTGTTTCAATTATAGCACCAAAAAAATTATATTCTAGTCGAGTTAATTACAATTTTAAATAATTTTTGCATAGATAGTTACTTAGAAGAAAACACATTTTCCGATATCTGAAATCATGCTCTAATATGCAGGCAAATACTGCTTTTTAATGTTTTTTGGATATATGGTTGTCACAAAATTAAACTTTTATCCCCCCCCCCAAAAATAATTATGCTTCAAACCTTTTGATATTGTGAGTACTTTTCAAATAGGATTTCATTTCTGCCGTAAGGGATATTTATATATATATACTAAT
>JAOUZG010047704.1:6643361-6658540 GCA_026289955.1 Argiope argentata | reverse complement strand
ATATATATATATATATATATAAATCTGTCAAGTCATGCTTTTCATTAGAATAGAAAAAATAAATTTTCTGTTTGTTTATACGATGTACTCTGCCGTGAAGATCTCATTTAGAATTTGAGTTGAATCTAATTCAGAGACACATCAGAAAGGTAATTTATCCAATTCTTGAATCTTCCTGCCTTTGAAGTGTTTTGAAAATTGAATTTCTATTTTAAAATGAAGAACTAAAGCTGATATTTCTTAATATCCTCTTTCTAGATGATACTTCATAACTATCTTTGTTTGTATTGGTTGTGTTTCTTTCTCTTTTTGCTCTATTTTTATAAGCGATGCTAATGATTTTTCATGTGTTTTCAGTGTAAGAGGGTGTATAATAGACAGAGTCTTTAAACTTATGATTTTGCTTTAAAAATTACTTGATGAAAATGTAAATATGAAAAGGCAAAGTGAAATTTAATTTTTACTTTAGTAAAATTTTAATTGCATTATAGCAATTGTGCCAATTTTGAAGTATTCTTTCTTTTTTTTTCAGTTAAATATTCGCATCAAATTTTGTTTCAAGAGGCTTATAATATTACTATTTTTGTAATCAATGCTGTGTTATTGCTAAATTAATCTTCTTTTTCACTGGTATGGGGCAATGGGTTGACGATGACCTTCCATAAAAATTCATCTATTGCTGTTTTTATCTACATCAAAATGCTCCAACCCATAACCTTTAAGACTTTTTTGTAAGGCAATCCTACATCTATGCTTGAGCTTACTTAGTTTGGAGACTCTTGGTGGTTTTACTCTCTAACTTTTCTTACTGGTTGTTATTATTCATTTTGATTATACAGGAAGATCTTTCAGCTTAAATTTGGGAGTCATTAAGGACATATTGATTTTTGAATTTTTATGTATTTATAGATTTCTGAGGCTAATTCTTCATTTTTCCTTTACTCTGCAAATTGTGTTTCTTAAGATTTTTGTTTTCAAATATTGCAAAGGTAATTTTTTTTTTTTTTGGGGGGGGGGAGGGATCTGTGTTTTAACAGCATATGAGAATTGGTATTGGTGTCATTGAGATTTTGAAAATAAGTAAGAATGAAATTAACCTGCTCTATTTTATGGAATTTTTGTATGATTTATAACAGAAAAATTATCATTCTTTTGAAGACTAGCTTTTATTGCTTTTTTAGTTATATTGATTAATTAATATATTTTTGTTTATGAATGTATGAAAATTAAAGAACTTCTTATTAATTGCATTTAACAGTGCTATGTGGCAATTGTAACCGTTCTGAGTTTATGTATCTTCCAGGTCTTATGCTTAACTATCAAAATTTTTTTAAAAAAGTTTAATATTTAATGTGTAATAATAATGAGTAAAATATTTAATGTAAAATGTTTTTATTCATTATTGCTGAAATACCATTTATTAAGTAGAGTTCATGTTAAAGCAGAAAAATTTGCTTTATCAGTCCACAATATAAAAGGCAAGAATATGCTTTTTGGTCGAGAAGTATGGTATGGTTGTTATAAGCTGTAAATAACATTTTATAAAATTGAATTTGCACTGTCATTTGAAGCAATAATAAACATTAATAGTTTATAATTGTTGCACAAATTTTCGATGTAATAAATGATACAATTTCAATTACAAGAGAATTAGATTTCTTCATCTTTATCTGAGGAATCAAAGGCAAAACGATCAGCATAGCTTCTGGACAGTAAACCGTCATCTGACCGTGGTTCAAACTACTAAAAAATTATTAAACTAATAAAAAATATAGAAACACATTTTAGTTGCTTATGGCAAGTGGAAGAAAGGCATTTCGCTCAAATTTACAGGTGAAGTGATAACAAACTGAAACTAGTTAAAAATTGCTTAGAAGGAGAGCGAAAGAAAATGACAATACATGGAAGAGACAAGTTATTTTCCGTGTGATTAGTGATGGGTTTACCTGGTACAGTCCTTTAAATGTCATTTTTTGTAGCTTATATGATACTTTGTGATGTAGATTAAATGACTTTGAACACAAATTCAAATTATTTCATCTCTATTGCCTTACAGTTGGTGTTCTTGATTTTTATTTGTTGTGATCTTCATGGAATACAACAGATTTTCATATATTAAACTTTAAGGATACTATAAATGCACGGTTTAATATGCATTTATATAAGATCAGATCGTAACTATGGGGAAAAATAAACAGAAAAGAAGAGTATAATTAAGATTTTGAACAGTGCAGATTCCAACTCTTTACTGATGGCATTGTGCTGTAAATTTAGATTTTTGTTGTTCGTAATTATAGCGTATTAGAATGTTATATTGAAATACAGTTTTTGTTGCGTAATTATTAAGATAGTCAATTTTTTTTAAACTTAAAAGTAAATCTAGAAAATAGTTTCTGGATTAGAAATTTGATTCCAATTGATATTTTCTAGAAGTAATACATGTAATTTACGCAGCAGTATTTTAATTTCAGGTGGAAATACTTGATGCACGAATTATCTCACATTAAGATAGGGGGGTCTTTTAGAGAGAACAGGTTGTGTATTTTTATTTATAATTTCTAAAATATTTGATATTAAAGTGTGACACCCAAATGAAACGAATAAAAAAATCCCCTTTATTTTTTTGTTAGGTTACCGAAAGATAAAAATTAGGGCATATTTTATCATGTTGGATAATTTTCTCATTTTAGTATTTGTTGGAATTCTGAGGTTTCTTTTAAAAGGCGCTGAAGCTCTGAAAATAGTTTCCCATGAAGATACAGATCTCTGCATCCCTCTTTTATGCATTTCTAGTTTCAATTTCCTTCCTCTTGTCCACACCCATTTTTTACCTCTTCGATATATTAGAATAAAATGGAACAATAATTATTTAATTTTATGTTTACTTTTAGGTTCAAGAAATACTCCTTAATTGGCTCAGAATTCGAAAAAGCTGTTAAAAAATATTATTTGAATAAGAATTATTCAAACTTCTCTAAGTACATGCATCGCATCTTAGCAGGTAAGGTTTATCTTATCATATTAGTGTTTTGTTTTACATTGGATATATGCAATAGAATTACAGTTTATATTCTATTTGAAATGAAAGATTGAAGGTGTATCTTTTATTAAGGTTATTTAGAGAAAGAAACTGCACATTTTACGCCCTGCTATTTAGATATGTATCTATACAATATATAATTATATAAAGAAAAATATAACAGAAGTGTATATATGCGGAATTATTTCGGTGTAGACATTGTTGAAAAGAAGTGCAGTTGCTCCCAAAACCATTAAAAAATCTTTATTGTTGCTTTTACATAATTTTCAAACAAGTGAAGATTATAGAGTAAAATTTTGAAACGATTCTTATACAGAAGTTCATTTAGAAATGTTAAGAAAATTTTTGCTATCGCAGGTGAACGTAAAATAAATAATAATAAAAAAAGAATGTTTTCTTAATTAGTTGCCTGACTTTTCATAGTTTTAAATCGATGACAGTTATTTGAAGTTGGTTGAGAAAGTGGAAGTATTAGAAACGGTTCAAAATCGGCTCATTGCCAAATATTTATTAGAATGAACTTTCAGAATATGTAACATTCTCTCTATTTTTTAAGTGAAACAATTTTGTGTGGTTGAAGTATCAGTATCTTGTAAAAAATAATTCCTAAAAATGAATTACTTTAAGGAAAGAAATTACATAACCTTCTAACAAAACTTTTCGATCTGGATGAAATTTTCTCTTTCGACAGAAATGAGTCCCTGTTATTTTGGGTTGAAGAAATGAAAATATTAATATTTTCCCCATGTTTAATTTTGTTTATTGCGTTGGCAGTTGTCTCTCTATAAAAATATACGATTCCTTTTGCAAGATAAGTACACTTAATCTGCTTAAAGGTATGGTTTAAAATGTAGTGGAAGCTAGTTCAAAATATTGTTAACCTTCAAAATGAAAATAGTGACACTTTAAACACTGCCGAGTAGGACAATTTCTCTTTGTTTAAAAAGTCAGAAATCGCAGATCCCATTCAACCTCTGAATTGTCACCGATTTTGTATGAATATTGATCTGTTCCGTCTACGACAAAGCCCAACAAAGGATTACAACCATCGGCTGTAGACGTCTCCAACGACGGTGCTTATCTCAGTGCTAGCTGGAGCCTATACCCTGAGAGTCATCTCCAGGAATTTTGATCATTCTTAATGTCAGCCCCAGAGAATAGCATTTTCTCTCACTTCATATTAGATTAACAAGTACTTAGGATACCGTCCAAACTGATTAACCGCTGGCTAACAGTGTATCATCCGTCTAAAAATTTGCCATACATGACCAGCACATAGATTTTTGGCTGTGCATGAGATGCAATAATCAAACATATTGGCAACAACTTCTCACGGGAAAACTCCCTATCGTTTCTTCTAGGGATAGAAAAACTCAGAAACTCATTAAAAAATTGAATGCATTGTGGAAGGGTTAAATTTAAAGTGAGTAAAGATCCTTTGGTATTGAGACACCCATATTTAAATCTAGAAGTCGAACCCCTGAGGAGGGAGGGAATAAAGAAGGAAAAATTGATATGATATTTTGAAGAGATTCGCGAAGCTGTTCGGAAATATGCAATCTAGCTGAATGAAAAAAAATGTTATATTTAAGAAAAGTGCAATTAAAAATGATTATTTCTCATAGATATTTGGGCTTATCAAAATATACTTGTGAAGAATGAAACTATAATTTTAAAAAGTGATATTGATAATCAATTATAAATAAAACTTTCGATGACTTATACGAAATATTTAAGATTGTTTAAAGTTGATCGGAAGAATGAGACCTTTCCAATCTTTATACCTACGCGAAAGCTTGCATTAAATTGTTACTTAACATTTTTCTGGAGAGATTTTGTGTGTATGTATATATACACACTCATTGGCCAATGAATTAAAAACCTTTGAGATTTGCATTTGAATGCGTGTTAGGGATGAAGTATGCAAATTTTTTATAATAACGTGGGTTATAGGTGGTTAGAATGCCAGTATAAGTAAGGTGTAAGAGTCCTTTTTGCAATGAATGAAGTAAATGGGAGAAACGACAAATCCTTCATCTTTTGGAAAAGAGCTTATTGTAGGTAGCAGCAGGTGCCTCAACTTCGAAGACGGCAGATCTTACTGGGTTCTCAAAAGTAGCCATGTAAAAGGTTTTCAGAAGATGGAATCAGAACCCACAACTCTTTAGAACACGTTAACTGCAATTCGAGCACAGTTTTCCAAGAGCTTGATCGATGTCGTATCCGACGAATTTTACGGCACTGCCGGGTCTCGACTGTAATTCCACTGACACAAATCGTCACCCAAGGCTCTCCCCAACAGATTGCAGCTCGAATCATGCGCAGAGAATTGCAGAGGATAGGAATGCATAGTCGAGTGTTTGTAAGGAAACTACTCATTTCTGCCGGACACGCAAAAATTCATTTGCAGTGGTGTCGGGAAAGAAGACAATGGGTGGTGTAGTCGGATGAATCACGCTACTCCTTATTTTGTACAGATGGAATACATTTAATTTGGCGAGAACCCAACGAAGCCATGAATCCATTTTGCCTTACATGCACTGTGCATGGTTATGGAGGGAGCATCATGATATGGAACATGTTTTGTTGGCAGAGAAGTAGTGCCCTGATGTACCTCGAGGGTAAACAAACAGCCATGCGTTACCTAGTTATACTTGGATATCAAGTGCATCCTGAAATGTTGAATTTTTATCCTGATGGCGACGGATACTTAATGGACGATAATGTATCTATACATCGTTCCAGAAGTGTTCAAAATGGGTTCGCTAGCATCAATCTAATTTCCAACACCTTCCCTGGCCACCGCATAGCCCGCATCTGAATCCCATAGAAAATGTGTGGGATGTGGTGGAAGGACGCATCCGACAGCACTCTCCTCTTCCAACTTTTATAAGATCTAAATAGCTGCATAGCAAATGCATATTATTCTCTAGATGTAAATGCTCTCCAGAAGCTTGTATATTCGATGCCCAAACGAATCAGAGCAGTTATCCGTGCAAAAGGCGGTCCAATAAAATATTGATCTTGGGTTTCTAATTCATTGACCAGTGAGAGTATATATGTATAAGGACATAGTTTTATTATTATAGTGCATTTTCCTTTGGTGGGTCGTAAATTTCTTATCTTTTTGTATTTACTTTTACCTTTTTGAGTTCACATTTTTATATAATATTGTATTTTTTTTCTTTTAAAGCATATTATTATATTACCTGCGACTTTGAAGGCAATGGCACTTGGAAAGGGCGATCTGGATCAGCCTTTAGAGGATTGATTTTTCATTTATTCCATGGAAGTTGTTACCAGGAGCTTGCTGATTACCTGTGTTGTCTCCAATTTCTGGAAACTGCTTTTAGTGTGGAAGCTTCAGACTTACTTTTAGAATACTATTCGTTGCTGTTTGAAGAACGTCGAACCGGAAGCAGTGAAGCTTTGAGAAAAATTAATTTTCCATTATTATCATCATTTTACGATTTCGTGTCGCGGAATTTACATATTTTTCAAATGTGAGTTTGTTATTTTTCTTCTTGACTTTTGCTTGATATAAATTCTTCCTGTGATGCAATATTAGGAAATTTAATTTTTTATTGTTATTAATTCTTTGAAAAATTATTTGAAAAACATTTTTCTATGTTATAAGTTAAACATTCCTCTGATTTTTAAAAAAATATTTCATAATACTTTAAATCGCTTTGTTAGTTTATTAATATTTTAAAAAAGACTTAAAGCTTGAATTAATAAGAGTTAAAATCAAATTATTTGTACAAAATGCTGTAAATCTTTAAAAAAAACTGAAATTATTTACTGCTAAGAGGATACTGTATCAAAATTGGTTGTTGTCAATACAGTAAAATGTGCTTTTATTAAGAATTACTGAGATAGATCATGATATTTCTTGGGATGATTCTACCAGTCCTTAAATACGATACGATTTTTGTTTATATACCATCACTTTCTTTCTCAAACATAAAAATTGATTTTATATTCGATAATTTTGATTAAAATAGCCTTGTGATTTTATTAAATCTAAATCACTAGGAATTTTTAATATTTCTTTGAAATATTTTGTAATAATTTAAATATTTTTGATTCGTGATTTATCAAATTTTTTTAATTACTTTCTAAAAGCATGAAACAGTTTCTTGCCAGAAAAATTGTAAGGAAGGTAGGCATTTGAATTAGATGTTATTGGAGCTTGACTAATCGAATTTATTGGGAACTTTAGATGAGGTTTGATTTGGATTTTATTTGTATGCATTAAAGTTCAAAATATGGATAGCTTTAATTGAATGTATGTGTTTGAAAGGGCACTCTGTACAAAAGTAGCTAAAATTTCAAAAAATACAATAAATATTGATTATCAAAATTATGATAAAATGAAACTAATGAAAAATTAAAAATCTGAAGTGATTTATAGCAATTTACAAAAGAAAGGTTAGCATTCATTTTTCTTTCAGCTTAAAACCTGTTTCCCTTTTTTAATCGCTATATACAGTCTTTAAAACCTCTAAATCAAATTATTGTATTATCATTATTACAAGATTGGAATATTTTTATAAATACTTAGGGAATTTTTTTTCTCCATTAGATATCCCGATTTAGTTTCGCAACAAGCATTAAATGAACCATCAGATTCTCTAGTGAAATTAAATCTTCAGAAAGATGTTGCTTATAAATCGCCTGTTGTAGAGTGTCTTTCTGTTTCTGACTATGATCCTAGGATTGCAACTCTAAGAGGATTTTTTAAGGTATGAATACTTTATTGTTTCAAAAATTTTCTAATTTTTTTATTTGTATTTTAATCGTTTGCCACTTTACAGCATTTTTATTATAATGCTAGTAGTTTTGAAATTAAATTTGTTATAAAACATTAAAAAAAGTATTTGAAAAAAATGATAATGTTTGTTTGTATCATTCAATATGACTTCATTTGTGGAAAATTGGTTTAGTTCATGTTTTTCCATAAATTTACATTGAAAGCTGAAGACTCATAAATTTGTTAGCTTTTACACATTTTAAAAACTTGGCAAAACATTTTTTTTAACTAAAGAATATTGCAAGCGATTTAAATGTGTTTATAGGTTTCATTAATGCATTTTTGTAGTAATATATATTATAAAGATATCGATTAAAAGACTGCAAATGAAATAGATAAATATAATTCAACATTCAAAGACCAATTAATCCTTCACCATTTTACCTCTGTTTATTCCAAACCTTTGACGATATTGCAGAGATTTTGATGTCTCAACATGCATAGAAGATACTGAAATAATTCTGAAGAAATTCCAACTTTTTTGTCTTAATTTTGTTTTGACATCATTTCTTGACTTCTCGAGAGCATAATTTTGCTGGAAGGAATTTTTAAATGACGCTTGATTGCAAAGGAAGGAAAAAAATATCTTATTTTTTCGAATAATCAGTTGATAAGCTTATTATAATTTTCTTATTATTATAGATATTTGATTAAGCTTACAGATATTATTTTCTTTTTAGGTGTTGCAAATTCAAGGTATTAATGATTAGATGCCTTTGCTTTGAGTGATATAAAAATTATAGTAAAACCCAGTTAATTACATTAAAAGCAAAAGATTGTAGCAGATGTAAAACTAAAATATAATTTTAAAATATAATTTGTGAATATATTGTTGGTATTGAAGTATTTTATGGTGCTTGAAACAGTCATGTTGAATTACTGGTTTAAGGTGCTAAATTCAAGGAAGTATTTAAATCATCGATATTCTTAATAACAAAATGATTCAAGGTTTGGAAGACAGCAAAAGTGAGCATTCTCAGAATTAATTATCTTCTGACTTTAGTTAACAGTGAAGGCTGGATGGGATTGTTGAGCAGAAAGAAAAAATGAAATCTGTAATTTTCAGTGATATGTAAAGTTTTTTTTTTTTGCAAACAAACCTTTTCTTATTAGTTATTTAATTTATCCAATACAAAATAAAAGCTGTTAATTTAATTTTATTTTAGCATAACCAGTGCTTGGCTTAACTTTTTACTTCTAATTTCGTTGTTACATAACATAATTATATTTTCCTACTGAATTCTCAGTTTCACTCCTTTATTACTCTTCAATTATTAAGAAATTGCTATTGAATGTAAATTTATTTTCATGCGTATTTGAGTTTCACTTCCAGTGTAATGCATAAGGTTATATAATTGTTTATTAAATATTTACATCATCTTTAGTGTGACATTAATTATTGAAATTTTTAGATTTATTTTTTTCTATTAAGGAAAAAAAAACTTGGTATCAATAATTTTTGCAAAATTTTATACATTACAAAATTTTATACATAGTAAAATTTACGAATTTTATATTATTCATTATATTATTGTACTTTTCTGACTGTGTATTTACAGAAATTCATTTTAATTTCAGAACATTACTTCAGCTTCTTGTCAGAAAGTAGCACCTCATGCTTTATTAGGAAGTGAGGATGGCTATTTAAAGGTTCTAGATTTTGCATCCAAGAAAGTAAGATAATTTATATAGCTTTTCCTTTTTCTCAGTAATTTGATTATTTTGATAGAAATTCCTTTTTGAACTTTGAGTAAACACTTTCAACATAAACCCAATTTACTTTTTAGGATGATATATGGTTAATTTGATATCTTAAAATACATAAATTGGTTAATTTGAGCCCTATTTATGTTATTTGTTTAAATGAATTTTAATTACTTTGTTTCTAACTATAGGATTATAATATAAAGCGTAGATAACACTTAAAAAACTCATTTTGGTATTTTTAATATTAGTTTTTTCTTCAAATTGAGAATTTATGTGAATTTTTTAAAGTACTTTTTATAAACTATTTTCTGAATTACATTCAACTAGTACAACTCAAATGCTTATTTAAAAAAACATTTTTAATCCCTGCATTACATTTCACTTTGAGCCATTTTTTTTAAAAAAATTACTTTCGTTTCTTGTTCCGAAGTATCTTTCTTTTTTGGAACAAAGATTCCTCTTTTTTGTAATAAATAAATAAATATAAGGGAGAGAGAAAGTTTCGAAGAAAAAACTTTTTCTTTAGGGTAAATTACTAAAATAAATTTTGATGGTAGCTTTTTAGGTGTTGTTTAAACTTGGTATTTTGGCATATGTAGATTTCTGCATTTCCTGTGAATATGAAATAATAAAGTTTTTAGAGTTAGTCTCATTGACTTTCAATATTTCATGTTTGTCCTTCCCTTTGAAATTTTCTTCATTTGAGAAAACATAATTGCTACTAAGTTAGCAAGCTAATATTTAATTTAATGTTGGTATTTTATTTTGATTCTGGATTTGGTTTGAATAATGATGGATATTACCGTTTAGATCGAAGCAGTTAATTCTTTACTCAAAATTCACTAAACATTCTGTTTATTCTTCATTCAAAACATTATTCTTCTCCAATATTTTTTGTGGCAGTAATTACTCTATATGTTTTGAATTTAAGGTTTCAGATGAAGGAGACATATTTGACTTAATTCATAGATTTTTTAGAGACAATATTAAAAACCAACCAACTAAGAATGTAAAAAGTTTTTTTGAACAGCTAATAAAAGCTAATGTAATGATTTTAATTTAGATTTGATGAGTTTGCATATAGTTATTGAAGTATTATGAGCATAATAGTAATTTTTGAATTTTGTGTAGTATCTTGTTATTTAGCATTAATGAAATTGTAGATCCTATGTAAGGTAGATTTCAATAAGGTAGTGAAGATACTTAACTGAAACAGTCAAAAAATTTTGAAATTTTGTTAATCAATATTTCTCAGTTTTTCAGTTATGCATTTAAAATGCTCACTTGTCTTGATGGAATAAATATATTGTTATAATATCATAAAGAATATGAAGTGATATTAGTATATCTATTATAGAATGTAGCTCCCCTTTGATCTGTCGATTTATAACATTAGTAGTTGCAAAAGGAAATCACTACCATTAGCAGTAATTGGTGACCGAAATGATCATCATGGAGGCTTATTATTGTCTGTAGAAAGTGAAGGAAAAATTTTAAATTTAAATTCAGATGAATTTTTAAACAGTTTTTTTTATCTCTAATACTTTATTGATAGAGCTTCTTTTTGTCATGGTTAAAAAAAACGTAGAGGCTGTTTCTTGTCTGAAAATATCTATTAAGCCTAATTTAGTGGAGTTCCATTAAGTAGCACTAATGAAATGTATTGATAAAATTTCAGAATTCCCATATTACATTGTTACACTAAAGTATATCTTAATGATATTTAAAGATCGGAATCGTAAATATATTTGCATAATTTTGTTGATTTGACCCATTTTTTCGTTTAAAAAAGTATTTATCAGTATTTAACCAAAAAATGTGAAATAATTACATATAAATAAATTATTTATGATTGCTAAGACGCCAATGCTTTTTTTTCCTTTTATAGATTATTAGAAGTGTTAAAAGTCATTCGTCTGCAATTACTTTTATATGTTCGGCTGGAAAAAATCGGATATGTACTGCTTCAACGGATACTACTCTTAGCATTTGGAATACTGTTGACTACAGCCGGTATGAAACTATTTAATTAATATTAACAATCATGTTACATCATTGTTAGAGAAAAATATGATTTCCGCTTTTTTAGGATACATCTAAACTTAATAAGAAAAATCGCTGGCACGAATGAAATAATTTGATAAAATAAAACAAAAACAAAGGGTTTTTTAGGGAATTGCTTTAGACCAAGATTTTTTCTCTTGAAATAAATGGGATGGTCAGGGAAAATGCGATATGACAGATTTTTATTCTGCTTGTATTTCAAGTGACAAATGGGCGATGATTAGATTTGTAAAAAGTTATGCGAGATCTTTATTTAATAAAATAAGTACAAAAAAGGGGGGAAAAAGAAATTTTTGTTTAGTACTACATGCAGCGTTAAATATATGAATGAATATAACATTTTAAAATAAAATGTAATAGCATTTTCTTATGTTTGGATAATCCAATGTCTCTGTATGTTGAGCAGATGTCTTTTTTGAAAATGGGCCAAGATTTTAAATTTTTAAAATTAATTTTTATAATTTAATAATCTTTCCAGTAAAAAAAAAACAACTACACCAGATTTTAAGTATCATTGATGGAACTTTGAACATGCAAATCAACAACATTGCGCTATTATCGCATCAATTATAAAATAATATTTCACATAATAAATACTTAGCAATATTTTTCAGCTGCTACAAAAAGATTTTTAGTTTGTGCTTTTTTCATCTAATATTAATTGCAAAACTTATTTTGAGTTTCAGAACTCCAGAATTTTTAATTATTTTATGCAATGTATCTTGAAAATACTATTGAGCTAATTTATTTATTTTTGCTATTGAATATACTAATAAAAACTTGCATTTTTTATTTTTTAGTTGTTTTTCATCGTTTTTAACAGTATAAACATTAAAAAACATTAATCTTCGTTATAGTAAAGTTACTAACGAGTGAAAGTACGATGAATAAGGGAAAATATTAATCAAGCGATTTGTTTGGTGTGTTTGCCTATTTTGAAACAATCCCTAAAACCTTTCATTTGTATATCCTTTATAAGTTTGAGTCAATTTATCTGAAATTCAGATATGGTAATTTCTCAATATACAGAATCATTCAAAAATGGAGGCTGCTGCTGGGAAAGTTCAAAATCTGGCAAATATAAATATGTAGATGACCTTTATGAGATTTCAGTTAACTGAAATTGTGAAATAAAATTTTTAATAGGGCCATACAAATTGATTGACAAGAGCATACAAATTTATTGAATTGTTCTTGAATTTAGCTATAATAGACTACAAGCAATAACACCTGTTCAGATACTTTTTTGACGAACTATACTTAGCAGATCAGCATGCAGATTTTTCTGACTCATGTTTCACCCACAAACTGCATATATTTTGGAAAGAAATGAATTGTAACTGTGTACATGGGGAATGCTATTTTTGATTTTTAATTTCTCTTATTACTAGGTCTAAAAAATTTGTGTTTGTTGTTGCAAGTTATTTGAAATTTCAAAATTTTGGCCATCAGGTTCATAAATAGAAGTTAAATTTAGCAAAATAAAAAAGTGAAATAAATTATGTATTTACTTGTTTCTTATTCCATAAAATCTCTTTATTTAAATCTCTTATTATTTAAATTATTTTTTTATATCTTCACTTATTTTCTAAAGCAGAATCTTCTTTAATAATAATGGGAAAAAAATGTTCTTTATTCCAACTGAATGTGTTTTTTTGACAAATAAATGGTGGAAATGCCATCATATTAAAAGAAATTTCTCAATTGTTATTTATTTTATACATATAATATTATATATATAAAATAAATATCAAATATATAAATATTACATTGCTGTTGTAATGTTACCATGTAAATATTATTTTATGTATTTCTACTTTTTAACACAATATTTCTTTTAAAGTTTTGTGTTTCATTGTCATGTGTATTTTCAATTACTTAAAGAGGAGAGTAACTTTTTCATTTGAAAATTTTACTAAGATTGAAAAGAAAGTGTTTCTTAATTAATACTCTAATTTTAACTTCAGTTCTTGTGGTTATTTCTTTATTACGATTTAAACAAGTTCCCTAAGGATTATATAAACATTTTAATTTCGAACTAAAATTGTGATGGTTGGGATAAAGTTTAAAAAAGAATCCATATACTAGTGTTTTTCTAGTTTTTGTCTTCTGTTTGTTTTTGAAGGAACTTTTGTTTCTGCATTTGATTCTAACTGTATTGTTAAATTTCGCAAAAAACCTTTTTTCAAACATTATATGGGCAGTGACGGTAATTTAATTATCTTTAAATTTTGAAATTGTTTTAGACATGTTTTTCCCTTTGCATTTGAAAAGGATCCACTCCTGCTGAGTTTATTACATTTAAACAAAGAAGAAAATAATAAAATGACATAATTCCATTATTTTTTTAACAAAATTTAATGACAACTATTTGAAATATTTGTTCAACTGTAAATGAAAACAATTACATGAGATCAAAAACATCTCAAAATGCTTAAAGAAATTCATTTCGTCTGAAAGTTAGATCCATTACATGAAATCTTAGAAACTCATAATCTGAACCTATGAAAAAGTGTGATTGTGTTATTTCATGAAACTGGTGCATGTTTCGTAGATATTTTGCCCCTTAACCGAATGCAGTGCATATCCAAAATATCCTCTGTTTCACAAACCTAGAAAAAATAACTTGTCATCATAATAGAGTTCATTGTATTTTACTTTATAAAAAGATTTTATGCAGTTTTGTAAAATGATAGCTCATAACTTTATTTAGCTTTATTACCAGCTTAGGAATTATTCTCTTACTATTCAGTCTATTTCCAAGTATCAAGTAGCAAAACCTTTCGGATAGTGCCTATTTGCTCATTATAATATCTAAAAATTCTGATAAATGTAAATTCTCAGATAAATAATAATGATAAATTCTCAGCACAATCACTATCACCAAAATAATTTTTTTTGGCAATTGAGATTCTTGTGTATGTGAAATATATCCTTACCTAGTATACAATTGATAAAATTTCTTTTTTCAGCTGGTTAGTTATACAATTTATGTTAAATGATTTTTCTAATATCAGTGGAAGAGCAAAACACACTCTTTCTATCTGCAGTTATATCGTAGTTCATTTTTTTAAAACTATTCTGAGGAGTGGAATAAAAAAAAATTCTTAATTTTCGAAATGATAACATTATGCAAGTTATATGACTGCTAATGGTACTATTTGTTTTCAGTTAGATTTATGAGAACTCTTTAAGTGACATGACAAATCGTAAACATTGTGCAAAATCTCAACAGTTATAAGGGAAGAGTATTGAAAATCTTTGTAGATAATTCTGCTTTAGTTTTATTTAATTCGATTTCTACATGAAACGAAAGTAAACAAATTAAAATAACAGCAATTCCTCAAGAGGGCAAGAAAATGCCAATCTCCTGGCGACGTCCTTTCATTCTCCTAATTCATCTCTGTACGTTTTAGCTTCATCTTTTAATTTCTGTTTTAGCTTTATTTTCATTGTGGTTCCGTGGTTCCGCCATGTTTTAGTAAATATTTATTCAATTCCTACTATAAGCTCACACTCTCCCTATATATATATATATATATATATATATATATA
>JAOUZG010047704.1:6598545-6642961 GCA_026289955.1 Argiope argentata | reverse complement strand
ATATATATATATATATATATATATCTTGTTTAAATTTTCAATCATTATTAAAAGACTTTTTATTCAGCCAATCAAGTTCAAGTAAATTTTTTGAAACTTGTAGTGGATGACATTTGATGTTAATGGAGTTTTTTCAAATATTAAATCCTTAATTTTTTATTATTTAATTAAAAATCAATTTTATCGCAAAAAATCTTCGTTTTTCCGCCTCCAAATAAGTAACGAATTCGGTTTTTTCCCACACTAATGAGGTTCGGCTTAACATATTTTCGGACGATTATTTTACACAATTCTGTTTATTTCATAATGTTTGATGCATTTAAAATTAAACATTGTTAATTAATCGGTTTTCCGATTCATTTTGAAGTACTTTCGTATTAAAATAATACAGAATAAAGAAAAATAGAAATTTCTAATCTGTATTGTATTGCCTCAACTGATGTTGAGAATTCACGCAGTTTGCGTTGCCACAATTGGCTTTGAAAATTCAGTGCTAGTATAATTTTTTGATCAATTATTTATAGCAATTGTAATTGTTAGGCCGGTAAGCCTGGTTGGTAGAATGTGGGATTCGCATCCCTTGAGCTGCGAGTTCGAATCTGCCAGCTAAGGACTCTCCTGATGTGGTGGACATTGAATCTGTTGTGATCGGAAGGTTCTCCATGTGGTGAATAATACCACTTGAGGTACTGGATAAGAAGTTCTCTGTTTCAGATCTAAATTACTATCTGTGGATGAATGAATGAAATGCATGAATGAAGTCCGCCCCCGTAAAAAGGTTGTGTGACGTATGTCAGCTAGAAGTCAGAGTCTTGCCCTCGGGTCCTGAAGAGGTTCATAACCTCATACGCTACCTCACTCCTCCTTCCGTTGTAAAGTGGAACACGCAGACAATAACAACAATTATAATTAATTAAAAAATAGTAACAAAAATAAATTTTTTCCTCATAAATGAAGTGGGAATTGATTCATTTTTTAATTACTTGTTTTAAAATTGAAAGGGCTTGGAGGCTGTACCAACAACACTGGTTTTATTTCAATCGGAGTTATTTTGTTAGTAAGATATATTTTAAATTCAAAGAATTTGAGGAAGTATTGGTGTAATTAATTCGTATGGACATGCTTTTTTTTAAGATTAGGTAGATTGATGACACTGTGACATAGCCAAGTAAAGTAGCACCTAGGACATAATTTTTTTTTCGAAATCAGGCTTTATTATTAGAAGCATTGCAAAAATAAATGGCATGTAGGACAATAGATCATTTCACCTCCTCGTTATATTTGTCTTCATAGATACCCTAAGCGGGTTAAATTTTTTTCTGTGGTACTCGTTTAAAGCTTGTGCCCCGAATATGTATACAAACTTAGTTCCTTTATCGTCATGCCAGTGAGTTTATGTGTTGAGTTAATATACTCGGGATTGAAGAGTATGAATGAGTAATTAATTTTTTTGTTCTAAAAACTTATAAACCATTTTTTTTGTAGCATTTCTGTACTGAAAGGCCATAAACACATCGTTTCCTGTTGTTGTGCTGATTCTTCAAGTACTATTTTACTTTCATCTGGATGGGACAATTCTGTTCGGTTGTGGAGTTTAAGAGACGGAAGTTCTATTTCAGTCATTGATTTTGGGTAAACTTTATTTTATAATATAGTTAACTTTATTTTATAATATTTTTACACAGATGTTAACCATTAGTGTAATCATTCTTTAAATAATCCCCGTGAATTTTAATTAAGAACAATGAGTCTGTATTTTAAAGAAGGAAGAGAGAAGTGCTTTTCTATATTTCAGCTTAAAAGCTGTCTATAAAAAAAAAACCGTGTCACTACCGTTCAGTGGCTTAATACGAATATTTATTTATGTTTGTCCTTATTCGGGACACTTGTTTGTCGTAACATGTAGAACTATGCACCTTAACTTACGCTTTATGCTCTTAGAGTCATACGAGTATGTTTGTAAATATTTATTTTTTCATTCAAAATGAAAATTTTGAAGATCTTCGTAGCGTTGTTCTTTGATGTGACAAAATTTCTTATGCATTATACATCAACATCATCTTATTATGAACATTAGGTAGAAAAAATTTTAAATTTTGAATTGTTGTACTAAAAATATTGATAATTTTTTAAAAATTTTAATATTCTTTTTTAAGAAGTGTTGTAATCATATACATAATACTCGTATCTGCAGTTTTTTTCTTCAAAAATAACAATTTAGTTTTACTATTTCATTTGAAATTGTGTTGTTAAATAGCTTAAATTTAAAAAAAACTTCCGATGCTACTACAATATTAATTGCTGTTAATGACACAAATTTTAATTTTTACTTACCTAATTATTATTACCAATTAGGCTGGTAGCCTAAAGAATACTGCACACAGCTTATCAAAACTAATCATGAAATTTAGATTTCTATCAAACTCATTTCTAGATCTAAATTTATCTTTAACTATGAATTGATTTTTATTGTTTAATTTTTCATAAAATATGTTTCGTTAAATCTTGTTTGTGTTTTGGTAATATGTAAGAAAGAAGGTGCATGTTTTTCATATATCTTTATTAGAGTTCAGGCATTTTTTTTCAATTAAAAATGTTTTTTTGCTTTTTTCTTTTCTATGTCAAATTCTAATAATTCATTTTAATTATTCTGCTGTTCATAAGAAATAAAATTTCTTTTTTTAAATGCAATTTTTTAAAAACTTAATAAGCTAATTTTGATGTTGCCAATTAAATTACGCTACAAAAGATATGTTTTACAAACAAATCTAACATGTCGCAATATTTAAAAATATTTTTCAATAAAATGTTTATCTTGTTTAACATTGCCAGATTTTAGAATGAAACAATATGAAAGTTAGAGACACTCTCTCGGTTCATAAAACCAGCCTAGGAATCCAAAAGTTTTGTTTTAAAATTATTTTTCTTGAGAGCAATATATATCTTATGACTGAATGCTATTTGAGTGAATTTACATGAAATGTATTTTATATTTAGACAATTTCTGTTTTTTTTTTCAATATTTCCGTTCCGTTGTACTTACAGTTTATTTCTATTTAATATTTAATTGTTCAGAACTGCAGTATATTTATACTTTTTATATTATTTCTGTACATTTGCTTTAATCAAGAAGGAATGGAAAATATTTTTTAATTAAATGAGTGCAAACATGAGATAAATGCTCGTTTTAAATTATAATTATTGTCATTGAATTTTTTAATGTATTTTATTAGATGTCCTGTAAATTGTATCGATCACCATCCTACGAAACAACAAGTTGCCTGTGGTTTATGGAGCGGAAACATTGAAATATGGGATACAGTTTCTCTAGAAAAACAGCTAGTCAGTTTCAATTTCTTTTATTTTCACTTGTTTATATTTCATAAATATTTTGACTGTTATATATCTTTATAATTTATTTTCAAAATTATTTTTCTCTTTAATTTTTTTTATTAAAATAACTTCACCTGAAATAATTTGAAATAAGACATAACCATATTTTTTATGAGCAGTAATCCTGGGATTCTTAAGCTTTTAAATATTGCGTCCTAATTTTTAGAAACCGAATCTATAGCAAAACATTAAATCCTCTGTCTTTAATATCTTTCAAAGACAATTAGCTCGTATTTTTTACGAAAGTGGTTTTTGGGATGAAAGGAAACTTTGCTGAGAAGAGAAAAAAATTATTATTGAATATAAGGATTGTTCACATAAATGATAAAATATCGCTTCAAAATTAATGCATAGTCTTATTGAATTAAGACTACATTATTTATACATTAAGGCTATTACATTATGTCATAGTGCAAAAAGTTTCTAATTAGTTGGGGGGATCTTAGAAACATAACCTGAAGAGAAGCTGCAGTTTGGAGCAACAGGCGATGTGACAAATATATCTTGTGCAAAAGCTGATTCTTTACCTGCGTCATTTGCTGTCTGAAAAGTTTTATTTCTTCATGTCTTGTCATTCGATACAAATCGCTTATTTGTGTATTACTCACTTTTTTGTCATGCTGGCTCATTATGGTTTGATGAAGATTTAAAGTCCATACTACAATAACAAAACTGCAGAAAAACGCATATGCATTCACAATCTAGTTGAGATCTATCAAAAACTGTTTGTTGTTAACTGTTTCCACAATTTGGGAACCCCTGGTTTAATCTAAACAAATGATTTTTAAAGTAGCATTTCCCTTAATAATTAGTAACTGAATGCTTATTCTTTCAGACACTAACCGGCAGTGGTTATTCTGTTAAATCAATAGTTTATACATTAGATGGTTTAAACATAATCACATCATACATGAATTCTGATGTGACTATTTGGTCGTCTGAACAAGGACTGAAGGTTTGTTTTTCTTATTTCTGAAATGTTTTATATATATCAACTATTATAGTGGCATGGTTTTTTAGTGGAAAGCTATCTAAATTAATTATATGAATATTTCTTTGTATTTTTTTAAAAATAATTGTTACTTAAAAGATAAAACAAGTTCTAGTTCCGACTTTTTGGTTCCTTACTTTGCATATTTTTATATCATTTTTTGTCCTTTGAACTCGTATTGTAATGCAAACAATCAGTAAAACACAATTTTTTTTCTGTTATGTCTCTGCAAAAAGTGAGCTATATATATATATATATATATATATATATATATATATATATATAGAGAGAGAGAGAGAGAGAGAGAGAGAAACAATTCCACTTATATTGTTTATTTTGGTTAATAGTTATTGTCTAGTACCTCTCCATCTGTTGTATAGTTCATTGCATTCATTCTTATGTTTTACTGTTCTTTACAGTTAATGCTCCTTTAATGATAGCTTTAATACTCTTTTATATCGTAAGATTTTGAAAATTTGCTGCATTTTGAGTAATTGGTGATAGATTTTTAGCTGTTAAGGCTCATTGCAATGTCAACTTCATAAACCTTTTATTGTAACTTTTTTTATTTAAATTTTTTCTTCTTTTTGCCAGAAGCGTCATTCATTAAAGTCAGTGGCTTAAATAGGGATGTAGTTTAGATTCCTGCATTAGAAGGCATGGAATTCAAATATTAATGCGATAATACCAAGTGTTTAAAGTCAAATATGGCGAGGCGACAAAAATATACTCTTTGTGCCCCTTATCCTTGTAATATCACTCAAAAGGGTGCCTTATCTTTAATTTTAAAGATATTTTAAGAATATCATTTATATTTTATCCTATATCTTGTTGCATTTTTTTGCATTTAGGATTTTATATAAAATTTATTGTTACTAGATGTACCGTTTATATTATTAATTATGTGCATAATAAGGGTAATTAGATGCTTCTTTTTAAATAGCAATTCCAAAATATTTATTTATGAATACATTTCTCTTTATAATATAACCTTAGTTGTTTAAAATACATGCAAAAAAAGGGGAAAATAACAGATTATAAAATATTTTGTTACTTGATGGTTTAAACCCAAAATAAGTTAAACTAATTGACTGCTTATTTATTTATTTGAAAGCGTTAACATTTGAAAATCCATTTTTAAAAGACATGTTTGTTTGAATCTTAAGATATTCATAACTTTGAGTAACAATTATGTAATGTATGTATCAATTTGTAAAATATAAATATTTTGAATATTTATACTTTAGATATTTTGAATATTTATATTTTAAATATTTTGAATATTTTAATAAAGACACGTTTATATTTATTCTATAAACTTTTTTTTACTTATTTGTGTATTTGGCTTACTTGTTTATTTTTGTTATAATTATTTTTATATTTACATCCATTAACATTTTTTCCTACATTCAGCCAAAATTATATTGTAAATTATTACATTAAAACATTAAGAAATGATGGCGTAAGAAAATATTTAAAATTTTTAACAATTTATCAAATCTAATTTTCATTTTTCTCATATGCATGCAATATCTTGTATTTTTTTTTAAAAAAATATCTCTAATATTTCCTTAGATCTCTTGCCTTAAAGGACATGTTTTGCCTGTTAAATCAATAAGCTATTCACCTGAAGGTGACAAAATCATTAGCGGAAGTGATGATTGTACTCTCAAGGTAAGTTTTTATTTACCATAGTGTGTGCTTAAATTTCAATTTTAGAATACTTTAGTTCGTTTGTTCTCAGTTTGAATGATAACCGACTTTAGAAAGTAATTTTTCTTCAAAGGTTTGGCCTGCTGAATCAGGATTGTCTGTTCGCACCTTTTCTGAATGTAAATGCTACCCTATCAGCGTTTTGGAAATTATATCTCCCAATCATCTGGCTGTCGGATTTCAAAATTCTGAAATGTGGGTGATGGATATGAGTACTGGTAAGTGTTTGCGCATTTCATGTTAAATTGAATCTTCTGAATCTTGACGTATGCTCAGCATAAATTATGTTAAGGGATTCATTCAGTTTATTCATTATGCCATTATTATGTCTCATTTCATTATGATTATCTTTCATGGTTATTAATTGATTTATTGCAGGTTATATTACGACAAAAATGTCTGTAGAAGCTGATTTAGTTTCATGTTTCAGTAAGTTTGATTCGCTTACGTATGCATCCGGAAACACTGGAGAAAAGTGGACTGATTTATCTGTGATATTTGGAACAAAGTTTGGTAAAATAATGGTGAGATTTTTCCTGATTCATCAAATATAAATTTTTAAAGCTTTAATCTTGTAATCAATTATAAATTTTTAAGTTTAATCTTGTAATGCAAAAGCTTGTTTCACCTTTTTCCAATTTTAAAGTACAACAATTTTTGTATTTCGTTTCAAAATTTCTTTTATGAATAAGAAAATTTTTATTATATTTCCAACTTATGTCATTTTCTTTAAAGTTCTGATTAATCATATGATGGATACTTAGATTAGGATTTTGTATAGCATCATGTGGCAGAATTTCGTTTATTTCACTAATTATTGATATATTAAATACGTTATTGTATATAAGAAATATTATTTCAGTGCATACTTTTTTGTTAAATTGATTTCTCTTTATTTTCAGATTGGAAACTTACAAACTTCGGAAATTACGACGGTCGGAACCATCAATGCTAGAGTAACAACTGTTATCCATAATGTACGAATTATTGTTTGTGGTAGTTCCGAAGGCGACATAGGACTCTTTTCATATCCTGATATGTATGTATATTTCATTTCAATTTTCATTGAATTGCTCTTTTCAAATAAATTATCGAAATAAGTATATATTTCACATTATTAAGCAATATTCGTTTGTAGGCAATTTAATTGTATTTTCTCAAACATTTTGTTTTTAGATAATTGATTATGAGCTATAGAGGGTAAATATATAATTTATAATTGAATCGTGTCGGCATTAATCGGAAGGCCGTGGATTCGAGATCTGGTTCCACCAAAGATCCGGTTTACACATTAAATTTCCTTCTTACCATGCTTTCAAACCATCATATGCCAAATATTCTCATGTTCATTTTAATGGCAACTTTAGAAATCCACTTCATTTCACCGAGATTTAATATTACTGGATAGTCTTCATGTAGTTGTAAAATGATAGATGATATGCGTGCAATACAAATGGACATTTGTTTTATTTATTTTCGATACTTCTAAAGTATTTTTAAAAACTTTTCATACAATGAAAGTTTCGGCATTATCGCCGAAGAGAGGGGTTTGAGTCATTAATGAGTAATGGTTTCTTCATAACTTAAATTATTACTTTTAAATCAATTTTCATTAACTATCACTTGTTAAAAATTATATTTTTGAGGTATATTTTTGGTTTGAAAGTTATTTTAAGTACTAAAGTTTTAATTTGGGGTATAACTTATTCATTAATTTTTATTTAAAAACTCATCTTTGAAATAATTGTATTATTTTTCATGTATTACTTACTGAGTTGGGTGGCTGAACTTTCAAAGTGAAGTATAAAAAAAATACATGTATAGAATAAAGTAATATTATTCATAAGTAGTTTTAAAAACTACTTATGAATAATATTGTGATAGAATATATATATATATATATATATATATATATATATATATATACTAGCTGACCCGGCAAACGTTGTTTTGCCATATAAATAATTTCCCAGTAATAAATAATTTCCTAGCATTCCCGTACCCGGCATTGCTCGGGTAATGGAATTAGTGGGGGATAACAGTGCTACGTGCACTTAGTTACGAAATTCCTCTATAATAATTACTTATTGTCTATAATTTTTTCCTAATTTTGGGAGGGTCCCGGCGCCCCTGGATTCCTTATATATATGCCCTTGTCCTTACCGATCCTTAAGGATGCTTTTAAAGTAGTTATTTTCTTTTCAAACGCAGGCCATCTACATTTTATTGTTATACCTGTGTTTAAGCAAGAACCTCTTTGTATACAACATTTTTTGGAGTTTTTTTTTTCTGTTGATAAATTTATTAAGCTGCTAGATGAACCGACTCGGGAGAAAGCTACATAAAATTGGCCGTTTGAAAAACATTCTCCTCTTAAATTGATCCTTGCTACTTTTAATTTCTATCCTTGTGACTTATTAACGGTTATTGCAAAGCAAACTTTTACGGGAAACTGCACTCTTCTAAATTCAAAAGGATAGCCCGACGGAATTAGTGGACTGCGGGGTATTAAAACCAACACTCCTCGAGCACATCCAGTAATAATCGTAGCTTCGATTACATACTTATTAAGTCTAGTCATTCGTAGTCTGGTGTCATAGCATAATTTAGGTGGAGGAAGGTTTCGTAGTTGCATTACTGGTGTCCCAACTTTCAGGTGAAGTATGCGAGGTGGAAAAACTGGAATGAATTCATAAGACGCGTAATTTTTGCAGGATTGTTTTCAAAATTGATCAGGGTGTGCCAAAGCAATGCCAAATTATACAAAAAAAATTTAGTCTCATTTTTATTTATCAATGGATTAGATTTGTAATGTTGAAGAGGGAAACCCAATAAACGACAAAATAATTTTTAAATGCGCAATTTTCTATCAGATTTTTTCAATCTTTCACACGATTTTGAAAAATTTATCGAATTTTATGTAAAAAAAAATTGATTGAGTTATCTTGAAAAGTTTCGGCGTAATTCAATATTAAAGCTAAATTTTGCCTCTTCGTTAAAAAATTCGTCAAAAATTCAGTTTTAAAAATTCGATTTTTTAAATTATATTGCAGAATACTATATCGTATTGCCTTTCAGGAAATATATTTTCTGTATTTTTCCAGCTAAGCGTCTATTTTACAGGGCCGTTCAAGAAATAGACCCGCCAAAATGGACCTTTTTTTAAAAAAATCGATATTTAATTTTGGCGTCGACATTTCGTAAAATAAATTATATCTCCGTGGTCTACGATAAAAAGTCCATCCGATTCCACAGCGATATTGAGTATAAGTTGAACGGACGCGTAACGATGGCAATTTTAAAAACGCGGTTTTACTGGACGAAAAGGTACTCATGAGCGATCGCTTCTCCGGAAGGCCGGGTTTCACTCGGAAAGTTACTTTACAGGTTTTAATTTCACAGAAATTAAGGGGTTTTAATTAATTTCTCCTGAACTAATTGATATTTCGGGATGAAAAATAGATGTTGGCCGATTCTCATAGATACCGGATAAGCACAAAAAATTTCATCAAAATCGGTCAAGCCGTTTCGGAGGAGTATGGCAACGAAAACTGTGACACGAGAATTTTATATATTATATATATATATATATATATATATATATATATATATATATATATAATATTGTTGCAATCTCAGTTTCTGTTTGTGTGTCAAAATCCTATTTTTAAAAAAATCATCTGAATTCGTGAGTGGCAGTAGTAGAAAATTGATAGAAAAGAACTCATTTCTCTCATATAGGGGAAATTCGTAATTAAGCCTTCTTTTCTGCTAAAATTCTGCGTGAAGGTAACTTCGAATTTCCCCCATGCGTTTCGTCTGAAGCATTGGAAAAAAAATTCCGTTAAATTGTTAAAGGATTTAGATATAATTGGCAAAGGAAAGGTGAAGGAATCTTCACCTTTTCTTTATGTAAATGGACGGAAGAAAGGCGAAAAGGTACTGTAGCTCTGCATCCTTACGCATGAACCTCCCTCTTTCGATTATAAACTGATGGAGAGAGAATGAAGATAGTATTTAAATTATATTAAAATTTCTTCACTTCCAAGGTTTATTTTCCAATATGCTTTGAATGTTGTATTCCCCCTAATAGTTCTAAAAGAATGATTTGATGTTTTTCTTTTCCAAATTAAACAGAAATTGGAATCAACGGGCTTTATGGTTAATTTATTTTCTTCTTTCCTTGAAGCATCATCATAATGCCTCAACAATTTGTGAAATCATTATACGTTATGATAATTAAAAAAAGAGGGGGTGGGGCGAAACTATGAAAGTTTATATTTGCAAAGCAACAAAATTTTCCAGCACAGTAGTTTTCTAATCACTTAAAAAATAGCAATGCAATTTTAT
This sequence comes from Argiope argentata, assembly GCA_026289955.1. Taxonomy (NCBI): domain Eukaryota; kingdom Metazoa; phylum Arthropoda; class Arachnida; order Araneae; family Araneidae; genus Argiope; species Argiope argentata. The sequence goes on along the minus strand of JAOUZG010047704.1, from coordinate 6,632,514 downwards.
AAATAACATTGTTTGTTGTATTTTTAATGTGATCACTACAAAGTGTCCAAAAAGTATCTATTTGAATGCGAAGTATCGTAAAAATGTCTTCCAAGTTACCCTGTCTTTGCACCATGTCTAGTGGCATAGAATTTATGCCAACTGTAACCTATAAAATATGAAAAGTAATTCTTATATAAAACTTTCCATATTGTCAGTAGAGAAATTTCTATTTTCTGGCATTTTCGTCAAGATAATTTTGTATGATTTCAAGCAAACACTTTAGAGTAATTGCAAAGCAAGATGTTGACTTTGTAAGAATGAATTCCCCATTTGTTACGAAATGCATTCTTTCAAATTTTAATCGAATCAATGTTTGTCAATCCAGTTATATTTCGTTAATCTTTGTAGGTAGTAAACTACCTACATTCACTATAAAAAAAGATGGAAAACTCTTCCCAGTTTCCACTTGAAATATTTCGCCAAGTGAATGTAATTTCTTAACTTCCTTCTCATTATATTTTCTCTACATTTTCAAAATAAGATTTTAATGTAATCACTCTATATAATGCAAATGTGAACAAAAGAATTCAAAATAAATTTTATTTCACTGAGATCGGTACTAGTTGCAAGTAATGAAGTAATTTGTTTTAATTTGTTGTTAAAAAATTCTATAAGCTGAAGAATTTTAGAATATTCTTTGGGTATCGCGGGAACATGTTACTGAATCCTATAAGAAATTTGTTTTCATAGCGGAATAAAACGGACATAAACGCTTAAAATGTCTTAAAAGAATATTAAGATTTGGTTTCTGTTAAATAGTGCTTCATGTACTACAAATATTTCATTTAAAAAATTAAAAAAATGGCGATTATATTATAAAATTAAAATTATTTGTGATTAGTTAGATATTTTAAACAATCAATGAATTTCGATCAATTTAACAACTTCAGCGGTGAAATGCTTTTAATAGATGCCAAGAAATTCACATTGAAAAGACAATACTGTTTTCTTTGATGTGTAATGTAATAAAAAAAATTCTATTCAACGGGGATTATAGTGTCTTATCTTATAGAAGCATTGATAGTCTTTTAGACAAATAAAAGAGCCGGTTCATATATGTCAATGCAAGCGTAGACTCTAATTGTAATGATGCATCATCGTGCGAAAAGTAAAATGTTTACTTTATGAACAAAATCGTTTGTTTTTAAAAAATTCGGATAATTTACGATGATATTAAATGATATTTTACTTTTAAAAATACAAATTCTTTGCCATTGTAAAATATAGAATTTGTAAGTTTTTGTTAACATCATAAGTTTTTAAACTGAAGTTTTGTGAAAAGAATTCAGTAATTGTCAACTTTGTTTCCCTTGATCTCAAACATTTACTTTGACTTGGAAAAATCAATTTTTCTTTTCTTCTTCTTCTTCTTTTTTCACAGCAGACTTTACAAATAAAAAGTTGATTGAAATTTTTGATTTAAAGGTAGATGAAAACTTATAAGTAAATCTTATTTAATTTTTACAAATTTCATAAACTGTTTCCTCTATTTGTTTTCTACAAGAGAGCTTAAGTTGTTTTATAAGATATGCGCAAGTATGTTTAAAAAATGTTAAGAACGAAAATAGTATGCTTGAATTAAAATATATCATACAAACGAGTAATTACTTATATTTAAGAAAAAAAATATTATTAAAAAATATCCGTATGTAACAAAATGCAAACACATTTACTGAATCTTTTAAGGACTTCTTTTGTTATCAAATTCTCAAGAGAACCCAGTTTTCTCTATGGATTTCTGGGTGATGAATGAAAAACATAAAATCATATTTCGATTGATTCTATCAAATTCGAATTTTTTAAAGGACATCAATGCTGAGTTACATTTAACTGTATTACTTCTTAGCGGTTGTGTAATAATTCAATCGGTTTAATAGAAAATGAATTTTATCGGCATTGTTAAGTGGCTCAAAAACTTATTTGCAATAATGTTAAATTACCTTTTAATCTATATATAGTTTAAAATAAAATCTCAGCTAATCTTTAATATTTATTGATTGCTGGTTACCGTTTTCATTTCCAATTGCCAAATTATGCATGTCTATATTAAAGGAACACTGCATCAATCTTTTTTATTGCTTTTTAAAGAAAACTTTTAAAGTTTTTGTTTTGTACTAAAGACAAATATTGTTATATAATTTTTGTTTGAGTTTTCCATAATTTTTTATTCTTTTGATTTCTTTTTCTTAAGGAATTCTAAAATTGTTACTGGAGCACATGGAGGATCAGTTACAGCTCTGAATTTATTTACTAAAGATGAAAATGTCTGGGTTATGACAGCCGGTAGTGACAAAGTATGATTTTTTTTTTAAATGTGGATATAATTTTGTCTATTTTTGTTTCACATTGCGTACTCGGCATGCATTAATGCATTTTTAATATGCTTTATAGGTAATCAAGTTTTGGGAAATTGATTATGAAGAGCTTGTTATTAGAGGAGAATTTTTCTCAAAGCACTATGATTATGTCACTTGCTGTTCTTTTTATCCACATTCTGTGAGTTTTCCTTTTTTAATCAATAGTTCTTTAAAAAGTAATAATTATGATTTTACTATTTTATAGTAATTATGTTTTTTATATTTTAAGTTTTACGAGCAATCTTTCCTTACCGGATCTCATGATAACAACATCATCTTACAAAATGAATGCAATGATAAAACTTTGTATGAAGGTCTTAAGACAAGCGTAGTAACAATGGCATTCACAGTAAGTCTCTTTATTATTTTAAAGCATATATTTTTCTGAACTATATTTTGTATAAGTTTATCACATGTATTTCATTTCTTCTCATTTTTTAATTATGAAATATTCTTTATATTTTTTCTGTTATGTCTAAGTGATGGCAGCGTAATGTTTTCTATATAGAACTCTCATTTTAAAAAATGTGTTGATATGTATCTTTGTGTAAAAATATGAAAATGTGTGTTAATTACTTCGAAGAAGAATAATTTTACTTGACTATAGCTTATATGTAGTTTTCAAATGAGCAAGTGTCTGTAAAAGTTAAGTTTACTTGATTTTGACCTTTTAATGTATTGCCTTTGATTTGGGTCGTTTGTTTATTTTGACTAAGTGTTGTAATCTATATTTAGCATTAGTTTTATTTCAAATATATCGTATAGAAATAGGATGCCTTTTCTCCATTTTTCCCAAATTAACTTCTAGGTCTGGGATGGCTTTCATATTTTGAAATATATAATTATTAATAGCTTTTTCTACATTAAACGAGAAAATTCTGTGTTGTGATAAAATTGAATGGCAGGGAAAAGTATAATTTAAAGAGGGGGAAAAACCTGAAAGTATGTAATATTATATAATAGTTAATACTTGATATATTATAAAAGGTGTATGATAGCATTTTTATTAAATGACTTTTAATAAACGACCAAATATTAATATAAAAATGATCAATGGAAAAGCATACATGTAAATGCTTCCTGCCTTCAAAATGGAATTTGCTTTTTGCCTGTAATAGTGGAATTTGTCATGAGATACTTAATACTGAAAAAATTAATCAGTGGAAAAAGAAATTTTTTATCCATTTAAAAATATATAGAAAATATTTTGTACCTTATTAATTGAAAATTAGATCTGTGCCTTGCCTTGACAGAAAATTTCGGAAATGCTAAAGCAGATTCAGATTGTTAGGATCTTTAGCTGTTTCAAGAATTTAAATTAATTTTCAAAATAAGTCTATCTAAATATAATCCTGCATAAACATGAGTTATAATCTGAAACCTCCCCCTTAAAGCTTTACAACAATTTTAAGATTGCATATTTAGTATTTATAATAAGAATGATATCTATGAGAAATTTTTGTTAAATGACTCTGTATCATATTATTTTGATAAGCGTTATATAATTAAGAAGTGTCATGTGTGTTTACTGTTTTAATGTCATGTTTTCGTTACAGTCAATACAATTAGAATTCAATACAACCATCGCATTTGAATAAAATTGAAACTTATCTCATCGATGGTAAATAAATGTTTGATTATTTTTAACTAGCGTGAGATATGCATTTTTTCAATGGTGAAATAATTGTAGTCCACTGCATGTTTATTCTCTGGTATAAATTTTCTATTGCCGAATCCTACAACAGGGTTCAGAAGCCCCATTCCTTCCCCTAAAATCCGCAATTATTAAAACCTGTTTTGCCAATGAAATATAAAATACAGAAAGATTTGAATTGTTAACATTTAGAACAAAACTTCCGTAACCATCGTATTTTTATCTTCAAAATCATTTTATAGATCTTCGAGTATTTTGAGCCTAGCTTATCAGTTTTTATTGCATCCAAATCTTGCTTTCACTTGAATTTACATCTCATTTATGCAGAATCATTGTCATAATACGTTGGGTATTTCACAGCATTAACACAACAAATAAATGAGCTTATTAAAAACTAACAGTTTAAGAATTGAACCCTCCAGTGCTGTGCAAAGTTTTTATTATTGATGAAAATCGGAATTTTTATATAGGCTTACTTTTTTCTTTCTAATATTTAGTATTATTAAAAGTTAATTTAAAGTGTGATATTCAAGGTTGAAAGTAGTTATTTTTTTGTATAAAATTATTTACTAAAACTTTGAATTATATTCATTTATGTTATACGAAAGAATTTAAATTGGAAGTCTATTAACTTACTAAATTGTATATGAATCAATAACTTATTATTTAATTTTTTTACTACATAGGATAAATATGTTCTTGGCTGTGGTAGTGATGGTAGTGTCGCAATGTGGACAGAAGAAGGAAAATTACTAAGCTATATACCAGGTGTTGAACAGTCATCTGTTGTTTTGTCTTACAGAGTTGACAAAGGTACGATTACTGCTCTGTCTTCCTGCATTTTGAAGCATTATTGATGTTAATATAAGTCAATATTCAGTTCGCGTAGAATATTATTTTAAATTTAATTTGTATTTGATAAAATTTGTATGCTGAACTATGTGAATTTTTTTTTCTCATGGCAGCATTTATTAAATTTATAACTGATAATATTTTACATATTTATTTATCCTGCTTTAATCATTCAATTGAAAATATAGTTCAATTTCTATAATATAATAAAAATCTCAGTTTAATAAATTCGTTTCTTTAAATTTTATTGTGAAAATTTTCCTTAAATTGATATTTGATTTCTTTATTATGCATGTTATTTTCAAATACATATTGCTATTTCTGGCATAAGCAGAGTTGCTGAACCATATTGCATATTTGTTTACTTAATACGTTTTTTACATTACTTTTTTGAGTTAATTTGAAATTAATTTCACCAAAGATCCATCGTATATGTAGAGCATTAAATCTGATCTTGGCGGACAAGTTTTCTGTTGCATGTCTAGTACTATAAGTTTGATAAGAGGTGTCGCTCTCGTCATCTGATACATCATTACCAAGTTCATTCAAAAATTGCTCACTCGTCGCTTTAAAGTCAGATGTTGCTGTAACTAAACTACCAAACAAGACGTTTTTTTATTGTCAAATTGAAATCATGTGTTTGAAAATACACATCACAATAGAAATATTTTGTGTTTACTTATGACCATCTTTCATCACAACCTATAGAATATATCAGCTAATTGTTGTAATTTACAAGCGTAGTTTTAAATACTTATATACAGAATAAATTTAATAATGAAGTCATCCATTCTTATACCAGCATTTCACTAATTTGATTTTTTTTTGAATTTTTTCTACTTTTTTATTTACTTTAAATGTTTCTATATTTAAAAAAAATGTACTAAATATTTCATTGCTTTTTTTTTGAATAAGTGTTTTCTTTGATTTTGAATGTTATAAATTAATGAATTGAATATTATAAAGTTTTAAAACTAAACGGTATTGCTTTGTAAAAGAACTCAAACTTTTTAAAATGTCTTTCAATAACTTTTATGTAGAACCTGAAATATGCTGTAAAATTGTGGAAATAAAAAGGAAGAAAATTTGTAATAGGATGCCTGATAAAAGAGAGTTGCGGTATATATTATGTATTTTTAATTAGATGCACTCTTTGTCTTTCACTTTATACTAAAATAAAATTTATTCTTACTAATGAAATAAATGAAATGCTCTCTGGAATTCATTCCTTGAAGAAATTTTCTCCATAAATGCTTATAATTTTTTAGTGCTGTAAGTTATAAGATATGTGAAACGGAAAATATATGCCATTTCCATTTCACGCGCAAGGAATGTAGGGAAGTCGAGAATTCGAATCTGAGGGTAAGATAGATGTTCTGTTTGAACAAATTTACTCAATGTTTCGATCTTCAAAGAGGAAAATTCCAGTTTTTCTGTACAAATTTATCCTTTAAAGGAAGTTAGATCGAGAACAAAACGAAAAAAATATACTATAGTTAGTATTTCGTTTTTTTTTTAAAGTATTTCTCTATTTCTTAGGATGAGAAAATCAATTAAATTAGACGATGATATATTTTATAAAATATATTCTTGTACAACAATTATCGCTTCTCGGCCTCTTGGGCTCTGATCGAAAGTGTACAACAATTTTATTATTACTATGCTCTCTTCTTTAAACTTATAGTTATGTCAAAAATTTCATATAAATATTTTTTATAACAGATATTTCTGGTGAATTTGATATAACACTCGCATTTGTTGACAGAGATGGCAGTGTGAAAATAAGAAAGCCAAATCAGGTAAATTGTTTTCATTTTATCATTACTTCAAAAGAATTTCTGTTTTTATTTACTCATTTAACTGTTCTTGAGAATTATCTTAAACAATATCTGCTTTTATTTTTGATATGAAAATTGTATATTTATTTACATTAATTTGTTATACCTATTCTTGCATCTGCTTGTAACAAATACCTTTTTTGTGCTTTTCAAATTATAATTGTTATTACTTTCACTGTTTCCACCTACTATGTTCTCGATGATTTTCTCGATTAACTTCAGATTACCAAATCATCGAATTTTAACTATTGTGGCTAAAATTAAAAGTGTTCCCCCTTTCGAAGTTATAAAAAGCCCAACTGTTAATTAACATATTTTCTCTACATGTTCACGTTCATTGGTAAATGTACAATTTTGTTGTGTACAATCGAAAGTGGCCATGGACTGAAATCGCCTAAAATTGAATCTAAAAATATTAATCCAATTATCATTTATCTGCTTCATTATCTCTGATCATTTAAGAATTGCGAATTTGTCATACAGGATTTTGAATGGTTGAAACTATTTTCAGAATAATTCACCGAAGTCTTTATATTTAGCATTTGTTTGCTGCTTAAATAAAACGGTTTGTACTGCTATAACATTGATACATTCTTAAAGTTATGAAATGGTTTTAAGTCATTTAATTAATTACGAGTGTTTTGCTCAACAACATTTGTGTGTTCAGTGGTGTACAATTAAAAATATAAATCTAGTTTAAAGGAACTGGGATATTCTGGACAGTGGAAATTACAAGAATTTCATTTGTAAGTGAAGAGGAATTTTCCCCCCGTTTGTATTGATTTAATATCTGATAGAAGATTTGGGATTTATAAAACGAATTATTTATTTTAATTATGTAACAATTGAAAAATATTTGTTTCTTAAAGTATCTTTCTTTTAATGGCAAACCAAATATATGTTGTGATGCGATATTTTTCAAGTTCATCGAGCAAACGTTACGTTCAGGAAAAATAATTGTGAGTAAAATCCCTCCAAAATCAACATAATATATGAGCAAAGGTTTAATAATTACAATGAGCTTATTCTATTATTTAAGGGAATACTATATTTATATTAAAAATAAAAATTTCAAAAATTAATTAAAGCCGTGCTACTTGAAAATCTAAAAAAATATCGGATATTTTTTGCATTATAAATAATCTCTAAAAAATTAATAATATTGCGCAGAGAAACTGAAATTATCTTGAACAAATTTGTATGTTTGTAAACATTGTATAACATTTCGTACGATCATAATGCATAAATTATAATCTATTTTGCTTACCGGAATTTGAATTAAATGTGTTTTGAGATTGTAAGAACTTGATAATTAAAGATTAATTTATAAGCTTTCGACTTTTGAAACCTCCATGAATTATACATTTCTGTAATCAGTGAAATGCTCCTTTTTTTATTAGATTGGAATTGAAAAAAAAAATGAATTTTTTGAAAGTACAAATTTTTTTAGTTCTCTTAATGACATACTTCATAAGGCTAAGATTAACTTTACTAGTAAGTTAAGATAAATTTAAAATTTTTTCTTTTCTCAATTTTAACATAAATTTTGATTATATCTATTCAATAATTGATAAATATTTTTCCAAATAATACATTTTCTTGCAGACTGTTATTTGCATATATATTAAATTTTATTTGATTGTTTTGATTTTAATATTGAATAATTACTATGAAATGTATATTTAAATAAACAATTTAATACTGAAAAATAGCTTAAATTTGCAACAGGGACGACTTCCCGAAATGCAGGCTCCAATTGGAGACAGTTTTTCTTAACAGTCAAACTTTTTTAAGAATCGAAGTGTTTCGAATGAAGCACGAATGAAAGGTGGAAAGGGGGTAGTGTTATTCCTTCGATTTTCTTATACACCAACACAATGTGTTTCATTTTATTCCGTTTCATGCATATAAATATATTTTATAAATATATTTTGTAGACCATCTTTATCCACTTAGAAATCAAATTTATACTATTCTACAATTTTCTTGCCCACATTTTAAATTTCATTAATCTAACCTCTTGATTATGAATTCAGTACTTCTCTTTATATTTTTATCATGTGAGAATATGATGTTGTTTTGGTTAGGAAGTTTTGGTGTCTCTGAAATTTGAATACAAGAAATATCCGTTTTTTCATTGGTAGATAGCGAGTCACCTGACCCTTTGAAAGTTGTTATTACACAAAACGAGTTCTTTATTTATTTTAAGTTTCAAGAAATTAAGGAGTAAATTTACAGAAGTTTTCGAAACTTGTGGATTTTTTTTTCATAATACTGCTCACTTTATTATCAATTTGTGTGTTACATGGAGCTTTGAGATTTCTTTATTACTGTTTAATTTTCAATAAGTAGGGTTCTTATCAGTTTGATTTTATGCTATTAATTTAGATAAATTTATTAAATACTATAAGCTCTTTGTGCATAAATATTTGGAATATCCCTATATACGAGGCATATTCGGAAAGTAAGTACCGTTTCATTATACTGCCGCTGCAGCACTGCAATCGGCGTTCTGCGCATGCGCACTAGTCTTCCTTGTTCACTGACTCTCAACTGACGCCATTTTGGACGCTGTAGGTTGTGTTTCCAGTTCGCTGTGCTTGTTTAAAATGTTTAAGACAATTACTGATCCCGCCGACTGTGAGACTCGTTCTGTTATCCGTTTTTTAAACGCAAAAAATGTGAAACCGGCTGAAATTTACCGTGAAATTAAAGAAGTGTATGGTGAAAACGCGATGAGTGATGGAATGGTGCGGAAGTGGGTTAGAATGTTTAATGAAGGTCGAAAAAATGTTCACGATGAGGCTCGGAGTGGTCGGCGTTCTCTTGTCATTGACGATCTGATACGGAAAGTTGATGAAAAAATCAAAGAGAACAGACGATTCACAATAACGATGCTTTCAGACGAATTTCCACAAATTTCACGTACTGTGTTGTACGAACTGTGTTTATCATCGTTGGCGGCAAGTTTCTACGAGGAAGGCATAGGAAAACTCGTCACTCGCTACGACAAGTGTTTGAACATTGGTGGAAACTACGTAGAAAAATAGTTTAAGGTTTGGTCTTTCATGTAATAATAAAATTTGTTTGAAAAAAAATGTTTTGTTCTATTCATTAAAAAACGGTACTTACTTTCCGAATATGCCTCGTATTTCTAATTAATAAATTGTTATTTTTTCCCATTCTGAATTTTAGAAAAATGGTTTTGCCCATGAATTAACTATATTGCTTTAAAGACGTTTAACTTTGTCTGAAATACTCGACAAAAATATAATTAGTTCAGTTTTTAAAAAATAGTTTTAACAAATAGCATTTTTATGTTTTTATTTTAGAGAGCATTTTCATATTCATTGGAAGGGCACAATAGAAGCATTACTTCTTGCTGTACTAGCCAAAGTGGTGAAATTTTATCCTGCTCTTTAGATGGTACTGTTAATTTGTGGAAAATACCTGAGGAACCAGGAGATATTCATCCTGAGCATTTAGCTAGCATAACTGATATTTGTTTAATAGTTTCACGAGAAGAAATTATCAGTTCAGACGTATATGGTAACGTTATTATTTGGAAATTGGATTTATCAATAGATACTCCATTGTTATATGCTGGAAAGAAAACTGTGAGTTCAATACATTTATTTTTATTCAATATTTTGAATTTTGTAGCAAATAACAATTTGATATTTTTGCTTAGCAGGTTTACATTTATTTTCTGAAACTTAATTTTTTTTCTTTTTCTTTTTGATGTTTTAGTATACTGGAGGATTTGTCAAATCATTGTCATTGCTTGAAGACAAGAAACTGGTTTGTGCAGTTACTCAAACAACAGATGATGGCGATAAATATTTTATCGATGTTTTGTATTTTGACCGCAGTACTTCTGATAACAATTCGATCTACAGTTTTCAGTATGTACATTTTTCAAATTTTTAAAAATAAGTCTTGTTCTTCATAAATTAAAAGTTCAAAGTTGTTTAGTTAAAAATATTACAAAAACTTGTTTCCCCCTTATTTTGAAGATTATGTAAAATGATAAAAGATTTCTGATTTCATATTTAATGAAAGAAATCAGTGTATTGTTTTAATATTAATAAATATTTGTTTGTTAGATTAAAAAAAATATTTTCAGTAATTTGCCGTGTTGCAATAATTGGAACGTATATTTAAGTGTACAGAAACCAACATTTTTGTGCATATGAATATGCTAGTGTAACTTTTCACATTTATGTTATTGCGGAAAACGTTTGGTTCGTGTGGGGTAAAGAGCAACAAATCGGTTAATGGAAAATGACCCATTATTCCATTTGAAAACATGCACAGAGTAAAACAGAGTCGAAATGTACACTTAGACCAGCACTTGGAGAAAAAAAACTCGTGGAGCAAGCAGACAAAACACTGAAATTGCGTTCAGAGTGAAGCTAGAGATATCGTTTTATTATCAACGCTCCTCTACGATCCACGCAAAGAGTTTTCCTGCTCTTTTGAGAGCTTCTTTTTATATATCCCACCAGCAGGATATGAAATCTAATAAAACGGTTATAGATAGAGGCTCTAAATAAAAATAATTTCACAGTACTTATATATCCCAAAACTTTCTATTGTCGACAAATTTGCCATCAAGCCAGCAAATGATCACTGGGGTCCATAGTCATTGACTTGGCATTCATTAGGAATATTTGTTGATCTGTATTTCAGCAATGAAATTATGATTGCTGGAAAGCATTGTAACAGATTCTTAATAATTTATGTCATAAAAAACAAAAACTTGCCTGATATTCAAAGTTGCACATTGTTCTCAATTTCAACAGGCAAGAAGGTAAATGAAAATATGTGTTGATTTATGTATTCAATTTAATAACTACATTTCTCAAGGAATAATATTCCTGGCTTCCCTGTTTTTGAATTCAGTATCTTTCTGAATTCAACAAGCAAAATATCGTGACAGTAATCAGTATGGAGGAATAAAGTTTTCATTTTGTAAGGCTACTTGCATTTATCTATTAATTTAGTTTATTCTCCTTTTGTAAATGAACTCAGTTAATTTGTTAATGACCATATTAAAAAAGATGGAAAAAGTAAAAGAAAAAAATTCACGTTGTTATACCGCGAAAAGTATAAAGTGAGAAAAAATTAATAAAATTTATTATCTTTTGCTCACACATGGAACTGAAAAAGTCGTAAGAAGTTGTGACACTCATTTGCTTTTCATTAATTTAAGTCCATTTATTATAGTATTAGATGGTAAGCATTCATCTTCTTAATAGTAAAACATTTATTTTATTAAAATAGTTTTATAGCTTCTGGCCGTACTTTCCATCCAAAATAAACAAATAAAAAATGTATGAAATTATTTCAATAGACAATGTTTTGTTTCTAATCTTCGCCAGAATTTTCACTAACCACTTTGTTAATTAATTTCCGTAGTTTATATATATACAAACCTCCACCGAAGTACAACAAAATTTTAGTTTCTCATTAAAAAAAAAAAGGATAATCAAATTATGAATCAAGCATCCATTTTGAGAAAATTATCGTTTAATTAGCGTGTATGTGATGTCAAAAACACCTAATGAAAGGAAAAAAAATGAATGATATCAGTAATATTCACAGTCCGAATATTCAAGATAATTTATAGCTTAAAACTTATGTTTACCCCTTAGCGGCTGAATTACTTTCTTGTGAAATCTGCCTATTAACCTAACTTAACCTAACATTGCCTAAAAATCTCTGTAACTAATATTTAAGAGGGAGGGGGGGGGCTAGAAATTTTAGACCTAAATCCACATTAATTTCTCTTCTACATATATTTGAATCTATAAAAAATTTCAAGGATAAATAAGTGTTATGCGCGGATTTTTATCAAAAGATTATAATAATGAAATAAGTAATAAAGGTTGTTATGTTAAGAATTTTTTTCACTATCGCTTAAAAATTTTATTATATATATATATATATATATACTAGCATTCCCGTACCCAGCATTGCTCGGGTGATGGAATTAGCAGGAGAAAACAGTGCTTGGTACACCTAATTACGAAAATCCCCTATAATAATTATTTATTACTTATAACTTTTTCTAATTTTCGGAGGGTCCGGGGCCCCTGGACTCTTTATATATACACCCTTTTCTTAACCGTCATAAATAAGCAACAGCTGTCACTCACAACATGAGATCTGCTAATCAACCAACCCCGCAGGGCAGAACCTGTTATTCAGACGCTCCGCTTTCGGTAAGTATAGAAATCTGAAGGTCGTCGACTGGAGGGTTGATAAAGAAAGTTATTTGGCAGCATTGTAATCACTATACAGTGTAAAAAAATATCGATATTATTATTAACAAAAGCATTTTAAGCAAACACAACAAATATCTAAACCATATAATACTGCATTTTCACTCGCGGTTTTGGACCGACCAACCATCCTCTCAAAATCGATTTTCTAATGCAGTCTTCGCAAAATCAGAAATTATTTAATAAGACGCGTAATTTTTGCTAGATTGCTTTCAAAAATGATCAGGGTGTGCCAAAGAAATGCGAAATTATATTAAAAAATGTTTAGTCTCATGTTTATGTATCAATGGATTAGATTTGTAATGATGAAGAGGAAAACCCAATAAACGACAAAAACAATTTTTAAATGCGCAATTTTCTAACAGATTGTTACAATTTTTCCCACGATTTTGAAAAATGTATCCAATTTTATGTATTAAAAATTGATTAAGTTATCTTGAAAAGTTACGGCGTAGTTAAATATTAAAGCGAAATTTCGTCTCTTCGTTAAAAAATTCGCCAAAAATTCAGTTTTAGAAATACGATTTTTTAAATTGTATAGCAGCATACTACATCGTATTGTGTTTCAGGAAACATATTTTCTGTATTTTTCCAGCTAAGTGTCATTTTTACAGGGCCGTTCAAGAAATAGACCCGTCAAAATGGACTTTAAAAAAATCGATATTTAATTTCTGCGTCGATATTTCGTAAAACAAATTATACTTCCGTAGTCTACGATAGAAATGCCAACCGATTCCTCTGTGATATTGAGTATAAGTTGAACGGACGCGTAACGATGGCAATTTTAAAAACGCGGTTTTACAGGACGAAACGGGACGCATAAGCGATCGCTGCTCCGGAAGGCCATGTTTCACTCGGAAAGTAGCATTACAGGTTTTAATTTCACAGAAATTAAGGGGTTTTAGTTAATTTCTCCCGAACTACTTGATATTTCAAAAAATTCTTTCTTAGGGGACTTTCGTAATCATGTGGACATGCCTGCCAAATTTCAAGTCTGGGGCTTCAGCGGTTTTAGCTGTGCGTTTATATATATATATATATATATATATATATATATATATATATATATATATATATATATATATATATATATATATGAGTTTATTTCCTTAATTTGTAGAGCAAAATTATTTTCTTTCAGAAATGGACTTTTTTTGTGAAATATGTATTTTTCGTGATAGTGTCAAATATTTATAATTCTTTATATTCATACTTTTACAATGAAATTGAACATCTATATGAGTATTTATCATAGTATCTAAAGCGCTGATATTAATAGAAATAATTTAATAAATCAGATTTATTTAGATAGGCCAACTTTTAATTAGGGTTATTAACTGAATTAGTTTTCTCCATTACATCTTTTCTTTAATTGAAGCGGCCTATTATATACATGTTATTACTTCTTTAAATTGTGAAAATGTTGCCATTTTGCTTCTAATTTTGATAATAAATACAATAATTTATATTAAAGTAAGCACTAATTTGTTTTTTCATGTTTGCAGAGTATAAGGTATAACAAAGGTTTTAAGTTTTAACATAAGAAGTCTAAGTCATTCAATTTTCCTTGCAGTGCCGAGAATTCACACTATTTTGATAGTGAAGTGCTGTGCCTTGATGCAAGTGTGAAAACTGAAACAATTGTAGTTGGTTTGAAGTCAGGAAATTTCGTCCTTATTACTTCTGATGTGAAGAAAACAATTAATGTGTATGTATTTGTCGTTTTTGCATTAAAAGATTTGTAAGTGTCAGCATGCTTTTAATCAGAATATTTCTTGACATTGTCGGCGGATGCGCTAGTACGTGTGTGTTGATTGCGGTAGGCCTGAACTCCCAATCTTATGGTTAGTAGTCCAGTAACTTATCCGTTGGGCCAAAAGTGCACTTCTATCCGAGGGATGTTATCTGGCTTATATGTATAGCAATCACCACAACATCTTAGTAATGTTGTAAAAAGTGAAAATTAATTCACTCGTAGATGTTAATATATACGAAATTATTGGATCTGTTCATAAGTTTTCCATTGAAAAGAAAGTTTTAATGATCTATGACATAATTAATTGCTGATTATTTTGGTAACTGTCAGAGCATATGGTGATTTTTATCAATCAGCATTTGTTTCGCTGATGACTGCAGTGCATAATTTTAAATATTGTATAACTATATTCTGAAGAGCTTTTAAAAGTTAAAATTAAAATAGATGTTATTATTAGCTGAATTTTATAAGAATAAAACATAATTTATGCTTTCATATTAAGGTAAAATTTTATAATTTTAATAATAGTTTTCTTTCTTCTTCTATAAGCAGACTTATAGAATTAGTTTAGCATTTATTAAAACTATCAGCTTCTTTTATATTTATATTATAATACGAATCCTTCCTTCCGAAATAATAATGGTTTATTGGTATTTTATATGAAATTTTGTAAGTTTTAATTATCGATTTTTGTGTCAACTTTCCTATGATTACTTACTGAAAACGTATCAAGTATTATATTTCATGATAACTTTTGTACCCAATATTTTTATTTATCCCAAAAGTAAGTTCGTTTATTTAAAGGGATAAAAGATGTTTAAGGGGAGAAAGAAAGTTTATTATTTAAAAGTCAATGACAACTAATATAAATTGAACTTTGATAAAATTATTTATCAATTTTATCTTGTTTTAAGAAATTTTCAATATAGTTTTAAATCTTAAAGAAATTTATCGTTATTTACAGCATATAAAAGGCCAATTTTACATGTAGATATAATAGTAAAAATGGCATGTTTTTTAAATTGAAAATATAAGCCAAATATTTATAATCATAAGATTTCTGAATATTTTTCTGTTGTCATGAAAATAAAATAAAACCTAGTTGATCTTTCAATAAGTAATTCTTCATTGCCAACTTTTTAAGTGTTTCATCGATTGAAAATATCACAATACCATTTTTATCCCTTTTGTATCATAATTCCATTTTTAAAAAATCATTTAGGATATGCAGCTGTTCAGTCTAAACTATATTTTATTCACTGCCTGGTTTCTTTTTCCTACTCTGCTTTGGCTTATTTAAAGCTAACTGTTGTGAAAAAAAAAATCATTATATACTCTGTTTTCTTTCGTGTGTGTTGATTTGACGATTAAATACAATAATGATTTCTCCTTTTTTTCCACCTGAGAAATATCTGATTCTTAAATGTAGATGTTTTTGTTTTCTCATTGACAAGTCTTGCAATGAAACTTACAAAACTACAGTGAAAGTCTCTCTCTCTCTCTCTCTGTAAGAGTAACATTTTAAAGATTTCTTATATTTCCCAAATAATATTAATGATGACTTTTTAAAAATTTATAATTGTAGATTATACTGGTTTTGATATAAAGTCTATCATTAGATGTGAAAGCAGAAACTTCTGTGCTTTTTCTTAAAAAACTTTTTGTTTAGAGCCCTTAATTTTTATAATGTGTAAAAAAGGGGTTGACTTATTATTGTGTGCTGTGGTGTATTTAATTTCAATAAGATAATGTAGATTTTAAACGTAAAACAGCCTTTTTCGGAATAAATGTTACTATTTAAATTGATGAAATTTTTGAACGATTTCAAGTTTAGAAAATAAGTATTATTTTAAAAAAATCTTTAAAAAAAATCGATGAGTATATAAATTCTCAATCTGTGATTCAGAATTCGGTAAAAAAGGGACGAATGTAGTACTAAGAAACATATGATTCTTACAAGAAAATAAAAGTTTTAAAATTGCTATTTTAAAAAAGTATAAAATAAGTGAAAATATTTAATAATATTCTTCCTCTTGTTATGATATTATATTATCTCTGACCTGAGATTTCAGTAAAATACAGTAATAATAGATAACACAGAAAGTAAGTAATATTTTAAGTTGTAGATTGCCCGATTTGCGCTTAGTTAAAGAGAGGATTACCATTTGTTGATGAAATTATCATGTCATCTGCTATGTTTGTATATGAAGAGTTGCTTCCCTCATTCATTAGAATTAGTGTAGTTTGTGCATTGGGTGCTCCAATATATACTAATGTTTCAACATATATAGTTTTGCTTTTCGACAAAGAAAAGTTGCCTTTTTGGAAAGTTCGATTATAAGTTAATAAAAATAATGATTATATTTTCGTCTTGTTGTAGGTAATTTTATGAAATTTTTTTAGCTAAATAATTGCTAGTTTTTAATTAATTAAAATTTAAATAATGAATTATATTTTAAAGTTTCTTGGTTACTTGAAATTCTTACTCTCATTTATAAAAATCTTCTCAGTGTGGCTGAGCAATAAAAAAATCGCTAAGTTTTGATATTAAATAATGCATATGTAGTTATGTTATTTTTTGAATTATTATAGAAAAATTATATGGTACAATATTTTAAAATTTTTATTCATTTTTTAAAAAGTATTTTCTAATTTTTGTCTCTTGAAGAGTTAGTTCTATTGAACTCCCCCCCCCTCGCGCCTAAAATGGCATTTCTATTGTTTCTAGAATTTTATTTTCGAAAATACCTTTTTAATGTCATAAACAAACGAATGTTCTATTACTGCATTTGCTCAGCAACAGAAATTTGGATCCGTTACTAAAAGTAATACTTGAGTACAGAAAACAGTAAATAGTTTCCTCTTACTTTTCACTTAAGGATCAAAAGCTATAAAAGGAACTGTATTCGATTGGTAATGGATTTTAATATTATTTATAAAAATAAATCAATGAATATTTTTATATACTAAAAAAACTTAAGATGCTGCAGTTGCAATGTGCTTAACTGCAAGTTACACCTGATCAAAACTGAAGATATATAACTTATAATTTCGTTATGCTATGACTAATACTTGTTTTGGTTATTTGTAAATGTAACATATTTTTCATATTTTAGATCTAATGACTGGGTTTTAGGTATAAATCTATGTTCAAATTCTGTTGACTCTCCAGAATTAATATTTGCTTCATTGTTAAATGGTACAGTTAAACGTATTCAAATTGAAGAACCCCTGAAAAACAATGTAAGTTTCTTTCTGTTCTATTTTTCATTCATATAATTCGTATATATGTCTTAAATTACCAAAATTACTTATAAACCTAAAAGAAATCTTGGTTGTTTATAATTTTTCATGATTTAATTATATTCCCTTATTATGAAAAGCTTTGCCTTTGCATGCTGAAATAAAAAATGGAATTAAATGATTAACATAACTCGGTTACAAATAGTTAATAAAAACTTTATACATAAAGTTTTAATCGGATAATGTACATATATAATAAATCTTCAAACTCATTATTTTATCTGCGGTAATTTACCCTGAAATCGGCAATTCATGGACTTAAGTCTAATGTTTTCATTTTAAATATTTTTGAAACATTAAGAAGAATCACTTGCATTTGGAAAAAAATTCTTTAGATGTGTCAATGATTCTGTAGTAGACTCTGAATCTACTTTTATTGGTCTGCTTATAAACAGAATATGCTAGATTGTAAGTAATAAAATGCCAATTTCCTTAGCTTAATCTGCTATGTATGTAGACTCTATTCCAATGTTGAAGTCACTATTGTGCTATTTAAGACGCTCTTGTGCCCCGTAATACCTTCATTCATCTTTCAAACCATTGCATATAAACTTTAAAAATAGTCGAAAAACTAATTTAACGAATTGATGTCTCATTCATGTAATTCATTGTTAAAACTCCATACATAAAGTAAATGCCGAATATAGCCATTTCGGCATTTTTTTATTTAAAAAAATGCTGTTTCTTATTCTCACAATAACAAAAATTAACAGATGCCTATTTTTTCACTTTATATAAGTGATGTGAAAATGCTAGTATGTATATGTTGTAAAAAATTTAAAGAAATTATTTTAATTAATTAATATTTTAAAGAAAACTTTTATTAACATTTTAAAACGTTAAATTGAAGCTACATTTTTATCACTTTCTCACTTGCAATTTCGTCAATAATGCCATTTAAGTAGATTTAATCTGAACAACCTTTCTCTGTAGCAATTAAATATAAATTACTCAACCTCTTTTGGCGCATCGGCTCCCTTAATTTCGATTTAATTATTTTTAGAAAATTCTTTCGTCCATTTGCATCTATGACATCCTGCATTAAATATATTATTAAGGTTAGAGAAAATATGGATAAACCTAAAATTAATTTATATATTTCAATAAATTCCAAATTTGTCAAACTATCGGTAATTTTACCTTTAAAGGTTTGTATACTATTAATTCATTACACAAGACATTTAGATATTGAATCCTAAAAAGTAATATTAATATTATACTTTGATATTTCTTTACCAGGCATATTCCTTAATTTAATTCGAAATTTAAATAATGTGTTATATTCTTTAAGAGTAAACCTTTCTTGAAAGAAATTGAAGATAATTCCCAAAATTCTTAAATAAAATTTTGGTGATCTTCAATCTGCTTATAATTGCATTTAAAGGGAAATAAATTAGTATAAAATTATCTTTTTTTTTCTGTACCTTTTAAAAGATAAAATTTATATTTATATCAGTATTAGTTGCTAATGCCCCAGTATCATTATTATATTTAAGGTCGCATCGGAACTGAAGGAATTTAGAAAAAAAATTAGTCAAACTATTCAATAAAATTATCATTAATTATTTTTATTTAGGAGATTGTAGTAGTTTACTTGTAACATTAATATTTGTAAGGATATAATTGCATATAAAAACTGGGCAAATTAATTAAAAAAGGGGTCATGTTGTCTAGTAAAGAATTCCTCATTTTAACCGTGGCCCTCCTCTATGCAGTGACATATCAATAGTGAGTGATCACCAGGATACAACGCAATTATCTCATCCTCATTCGCTATTAGTGATTTATCAAAGGTAAATGATATCGTGGCATGGTTTTACTTTACTTTTGCCCACTTTTCCCATATATGACTTTAAAAAAAATATTATTAATCATTTACCTCAATGGTTCTCCATAAATCTTGGTCTCGGGACATCTGTACGTGCTTTATTCCCCATTCACTAAGCCACTGTCTCTCTATTGGACTACCTTTGCACTTGCATGTTTCAAAATATCGGGTATGTGTATACAGCATTCTCTCTTTCCCACTTCCTGATGCACAACGAATGGTAATTGTTTACATTTATATTTTTATCTATCATGATGGTTTGCTATGATTTAAATGCAATGCATGCTCCATATTCTAAATCATAGTTTAACGGTTTATTATTTATTTACCATCAATTTTAATTAAATAGTTAAGGATCTTTAATTTTCAGAATAGTTTTATTTTTACACAAGTTTTGTAAGGGGCTGCGGGCAGTAAATACGAAGTATGAATCCATTGCTGAGCAGTTTTCTTAACCGTTTTGAATATTTTGTTACATTTACTTGAAATGTGTTATGTTTGTATTTTATATTTTTAATCAAACTCGTTCTTATTTTTAGTGTGCTATTCATTAGATTTGATTTTTTAACCTTATTATTTGTGAATTACCTATGCCATTGATTGCTCTCAAGATATTTCTCCTTTGTTTATCTTATTAATTGTGTATTAAATTCTTTGAGCCTATCTATTGAAATTAGATTTAAATATTTAATAAGAATTTATTTTAATTGAATAATGAAGTATTGGTTTTATACTAAAAGATTTGCCTTGTATTTAAATGAAAATTGAGTCTTGTAAAATTTTTTGTATACTGCTAAGTGCTAAAACGAAATTTAGATTCTAAACATCGCAATTTTTTAGAGAGCTTATTTAAGTTTCTGTGTGTAGTGCAACTCGACTAAATAGCTTTCAAGTATAAATTTTGTAGTCGCTGTTTTATACTTTAAAATATCACATTTTTTTGTGATGATATGTGCTCACATTTTGTTTAAAATAAAGTTATTATAAGTTTTTTTTATCTCTGCTTTACTTAATAGTTCAAGTATATTAATTTTTGTGTGAATTCTGCGTATTGATTAATTTTTATCTATTTATACTTTTATTTCAAAGGATTCTAATAAAGTTGAAATTAAAGAAATTCAGTGTCCAGACTTGGGGAACGTTCCCGTTTTTATAAGTGCTTTCTGTTGTTCAAACTGCGATAATGTTTATTGTGGCGATTCACAAGGATGGTTAAGAAGGTATTCAAACTCTCCGATATCGAAAAAGGTATGTTCATTTATGAAAATAATTGTTCCTTTATGTAGAAAGACTATTCTTTATTCATTGCATCGATTTTAGTTTGAACATAATTTCGGAATTTTGAATCTTTTGTACCCTATACTTAAACTAATCTAAACCAGAGGAGTAATTTTTTTCTCTATTTTCCAATACCATCCTTTTAATAGGATAATTTTTCATCAATCTGGTACTTACAATTTTTGTAAAATTTCTTTGTACTGGATTTATAATTCTCTCTTTATTGCCTTATTTGTAAGATAATGGTTTTAAAAGCACAAAAAAAATCTAAATAAAATATACTCAGTAACTTTTGAGAGATTATTAGAAATTATCTTGTACAAAAAATATATTTTTGAATTCTTTGAAATACCTTACCTTTGAGATACCTTATTCTGTTTGAAGGAGCAGTAATATTTTAATTAACATTTCTTAAACTTAAATTCATTGATAATGTTATTTAATTGACTATATCACATCTTAATAAACACTCTCAAAATTTAAAAAAATAGATTTTTGATTTAAACTTAAGATAAATAAATTGGATATAATAAAAATTATGGCTATAAACAACACCACTTAACTCCGCACTCCTCATCAACTACTGAAAGTATCTTAAATAGAATTTTGGTATCAATGCTTGTAGGTAAAAATAATGACAGACTTATTTAATTTTTTTATTATTCTGAATATACAATATATACACTAAAATTAAAATATTATAATTATAATTGAAAATTTTTTATTGCAATTCCTACAGTCGATAAATATGAAGATCAACTAAAATGTGCCATTCTCGTTTCAAACCTTTGTAGTATCGTTGTGTTTATCTTCAAAAAATTTAAACTGCGCTGCATTCTTTTAGTTTTCCTCATTTTACATTTTGGATAAATTATAACAAATTTTTTTCATGTAGTAATAAAAATGGAGTTTGTACAAAGTATCTATTATAGACAATGTAAAATTTAGACCTTTCTAGGAAATGCTTTATAAAAGAAGGAGATTATTGGATTGAATATTCATAATTATTTGTTTTATATATAGATTTAATTTTTGTCACTTAATGATTTAAAAATTGTCTGCATGTTAAAATGAATAATTCTAAGCGAACATAAAATATGTGGCTTTCATTGACTCTTGGTCTTAATTGTTGGAGTGTAATAATATTTTATTATTGAATTTATTTACTATGAATTTGAAAAACAAAATTCTTTACATTTTAATATATGTTTGATGTAACAAGGAAACCAAACATTTTGATTTATTCGAAAGTTAACTTTGATAACTTACACAAATTTTCAAAGGTTATTTGAACTTAAATCAATGCTAATTCATAACTTGTTTTGGAAATTCTAGCTAGAATAATTCATTACTTAAATATTTTGTATCTAATATAGATAATTTCTATCGCTAGCAACTATTAAATTCAGTTTTTTTCTCAGAGAAAGGTTAGGTTTGTGAATAGCTATAAGTTTTAGAATATTTATTGACCATCATGCTACCTACCAAACTATGAAGGTGGTTCTCGATTTGAACTATATAAAAATATTTTTCATCGTCATTTTGAGGCTAGAATAAAAAAAAATCTTTTTGCAAAATTGAATTTATATATTTTTATATTTTATGAATTTTATTGAAATTTTTATTTTGAACGATTCAAAAGAAATTTCGAATTACAGTTTCAGAAGTTCATGGAATCTTTATATCTTTTATATGATTCTTTAACGCTTGAATGGTGAAACTTTTTTTTTAAAACTAAAACGTGAAATGGTTTGCGAGTATATGGATAAAAATGATAGAAGTTATAATCCCTTTAAATTATAAATTACACTGTAGAAAAAAAATTGAATTCTAAGGAGCGTTATTACTTTCCTTAGTATTTGAATGATCAATTTACATAGAGAATTTGTCCTTTTAAATGCTATTTATTTTTTTAATGATGCAGATCAGTTAGAAAATAATATAATTTTGTATTTCAAAACTGTGCTTTATGGGAAATTGATTTTTTTTTAAATTAAATTTTAGATTCATGACGACTCAATCACTGGCATTGTGGTCTGTGGTGTGTATGTATTCACATGTTCCTTAGATAAAACCTTAAAAGGATGGAATTCTGCTCTTAATCAGGTATGTATATATAATATTTTGATTATGATGATTTAATAGAGACTTTGCTTTAAAGAGTGTATTTTAGAAAAGTGTTCTAGAGTCCTAGTTTACGAATATAATTTTCTTCAAATTTTTTTATTGTGACTGGAGACCCAACTTAGTTACCTCACAGAAATATGAACTTACTTGTAAAGTAAAATCATTTTCAATTTTTAGGCTAATGAATAATTTAATCATGATAAAGCTATTTTTGATTAAATAAATTTAAAAATGCTTAATATTGTAATCGCTTAAGCAAACAATCAGTTTCATACAAATCTCATATTTAGCTTATAGACACCTCTGAAATTTTTAAAAATTGTAACACATTTGAGCAGCAAATTGTCTTCATATGAATGATTTTCAATGTAATCAATCATTATGTCTCATAAGAGGGGCCAATGACACATTGAAGAAAGAAAATGTAATTCTTCTTTGTTGAGTTATAATATTGTTACAAGTGGGCATGCACCGCGAAAACTCACCGAAGTTGGCGACGTTTGGTGAGGAGCTTCGGGCCAGCCGGGTTTGTTTGGCGAAAGGAATAGTCTGGTAGCCGCTGGATGCTTCATGAAGCGGCACGATGTTTCTCGTGCTTTTGGGCGCCCGCTCAGTCGGCTATATAAGGGACGGGCTGCCGTAACCTGGTAGTCAGTCAGTTAATTAGTTGAGAGTTTTCTCTCGGAAGAGAAGCGTCTCACTGGACTATTTTTTCGCTTGTTATTAGTGAGCTGTTTTTACTTTTGCTGTTAACGTTGTGTTATTGAGCTCGCTGCGATTTACTGTTTGCTGTTCTATATGATAGCTGTTGTGAAGTTTTACTTATCAATTCATCCTGCAAATTCTTGTAAATAGCTGTAAATAAATTTGTTTGTGCTGTCCTCAAGTAAAGTCAATTCAATCCGAACCCGCCACGCTAAAAACGTAACAACTGGGATTGAATGGTGAAAACTAGAGCGATAGAGGAAGCAGAAAAACCCAAATTCGAACAGATTTTTGCTTTAATTAAAGAAATGAAATAAAGGTAAAAGAAGATAAAACAGAAGATAGAACAAGGCCAAGCTAATATTGTTGAAGCAATCAACACCAAAGTGGATGCTTTGGCGGAAAAGGTTAAAGAGAACAATACAACGAAGAGAAATTTGAAAAAGTGGACGAAAGATTTAACGCATTTGAACAAGAAATTGAGAGGAAAGTTGAGGAAAAATGGAAGGTGTAAAGGTGAAATCTGAAAGCCAATCCCTGAATGATTGAGAGCCTAAAAAAGCTCAACCTGTGCCTGTTATTCCTAAATCAAAAATTAAAGTATCCACTTACGACGGAAAAACATCGTGGCATGTCTACAAGACTCAATTCTTCATCGTCGCAGAAGCCAATGGTTGGGGTCCAGTCACGAAGGTTCGTCAACTGATTGTATCACTACGGGCTGAAGCTGCTGATATTTTGAGAACTATTCCCGAAGATCTGGAATTTGAAGCTCTTTCAAACGCTCTGGAGTTGCGCTTTGGGGAAAAATTCCTCAGGGACTATAACCGTCTTCAATTAAAGACCCGGCAACAACGACCGAATGAAAGTCTGCAAGAGCTTGCAGCAGATGTAGAGAGACTCTCCCATCTTGCTTTCTCCGACTGTCCTGCCGAGGTACGGGAAACACTGGCCCTACTGTATTTCATCGACGGTGTGTGGGATCCAGAGATACAAAAGTCCCTGCGAATGGCTGAATTGAAGGATTTGAAAGCAGCCCAACAAGCTGCAAGGAGGGTTCGCCATTCAGTTTGAGGTGCTACGGTCCAAGATGCATCGGATTCTTTGCTGCAAAATCTAATTGAAATGATGAAGACAATTCGCCAGTTTATCCGGAAAAGAGTCGAGAGGCCCAACAAACAGTGCCAGAGAACTGTGAAATGTTAGAAATTCGGCGTTGAGGGCCATGTTCGAAGGAATTGTCCAGTCCGCTTAGATAAAAGGTTTAAAGACTCTTCTCAAAGCAACCAGGAAGACTAAAATTTGGCGGTCTCGTGGGGCGGAGGTTGCCAGATGAGAAAAAGCCCCATTTTGGAGTTTTACAGATATCTTCCAGAGACGGCGGTGAAAATGATTTATTTGTTGAAGCCTTTGTCAGCGGACCTCCCTGCGGAATGATCGTTGACACAGGAGCCAACGCAACCATCATGCGAAGAGATGTTGCAGAACAACTCGGAATGAAAATTCTCTGGATACCGCCCTGTATCACCCTCCAAACGGTCACTGGTGACAGAATCCAAATTATTGGGAAAATGAATATTGTGATTAGATGTGAGAATGCTACTTATGACCACGCCGTCTACATAGCGGAAATTATAGATGATTTTATACTTGAACTGGACTTTCTGAAGAAATGTGATTTTGTAATTGACTTTAAAAATAACTCCCTGCACTCCACATCAGAAGTCGTGACTCTTTTCCATTTAGGTTCTGGAGGAGTAAAAAACCTGCCATCAGATTGTTGCTTCAACAGACTTTGATATCCCAGCTAGAAGAGAAATAATTTTAGAGGGATCTACTGGTGAAGCGGAGAATTTTCTGGTTTGATGTTGTTGAATTTTCTAGCGACGGAAGTCTTCCAAGCGGAACGATTGTGGCATCCATTCTTGTAGATCTCTCAAAGAAGAATGTACCCCTCAGAGTTATCAATAAATCTAAATTAATAAAAAAAGGGTGAAGCCCTAGCTAAATGTTCTCCAATTACCTATATTGAGAAAAATTCCTACTTTACATTTAAGGAGCCTTCCGACTGTTTTAGTCTGGAATTACTTAAAGGTACTGAATTGGAGAAGGAGCAAAGAGTCGCTGCAGGAGGCGTTATTGATGAATTTAAAAACCTATTTTCCCAAACGTCTGATGATGTTGGAAGAACAAAGTTCATGCAACACTGCATTAATACTGGAAACCATCCTCCTATCAGGCAGAACGCCAGAAGATTGCCATTTGCCAAAGTAGAAGAGGTGAAAAATTTATTAAAAGACATGCAAGAAAAGGACGTCATTGAACCTTCGTCCAGTCTTTGGGCTCCTCCCATCGTTTTGGTCCGAAAGAAAGGTGGTTCTACAAGGTTCTGTGTAGATTACCGGCGAATGAATGACATCACGTGGAAAGATTTGTACCGTCTTCCCCGAATCGATGATACAATAGATAAACTCTCCGAGAACGAGTGGTTCTCTACTCTCGATCTGAAGAGTGGATACTGGCAAGTGGAGATCCATCCTGACGATCGTGAGAAAACAGCGTTCACGACTGGAGGACATGGGCTGTGGCAATTTGAAGTCATTCCTTTTGGCCTTTGTAATGCGCCAGCAACTTTTAAACGTCTGATGGAGACAGTTTTAAAAGAGCTTATTCCAGAAGCTTGCGTCGTTTATCTTGATGACATCATAATAGTTGGACGGAATTTTGAAGAGCATCTTTGTAATTTAAGAAAGGTTCTAAGTAAATTGAAAGATTCCAGCTTGAAATTGAATCCATCTAAATGTCGTTTGTTCCGCCATGAGGTAAATTACCTTGGACATATAATTTCTGCTGCAGGCCTCCAAACAGACCCAGAGAAAGTGTCAGCAGTTAGAGACTGGCGCCGCCCTGAAAATGTGCAGGAACTTAGAAGCTTCTTGGGCCACTGCACATATTACAGGAGATTTGTTAAGGGGTTTTCTTTGATCGCTAGACCACTACACAGGCTAACTGAAAACAAACAAAAATTCTTGCTGTCGGATGAATGTGAAAAGGCATTTAACGACTTGAAAGAAGCCTTGACATCGGCTCCTATCCTGTCCTATCCTGATCCTGAAAAACAATTCATCCTAGATACAGACGCAAGTAATGATAGCGTTGGAGCAGTATTATCTCAGGAAATCGACGGCCACGAACGTATCATAGCATATTGGAGCAAGTGTCTTTCGAAACCGGAACGGAATTATTGTGTCACCAGGAAAGAATTGCTCGCTATAGTGAAGGCCTTGGAGAATTTCCATAGTTACCTTTACGGAAGGAAATTTCTGCTCCGAAAGGACCATGCATCTCTGACCTGGCTTTTAAATTTCAAGAATCCGGAGGTTCAGATAGCCAGATGGATACAGAAACTTTAAGAATACGACTTCGAGATTAAACACCGGAAAGGGTCATTGCATGGGAATGCAAATGCCTTATCAAGAAAGCCCTGCTCCGAGGGTTGTCGCTATTGCTCCTCGGCTGAAAAGAAATATGGAATTGTAACTCTAACTGTGCGCCAAATCACAGGAGCCGTCCCACCTCCAGGGGTGTTTGTGCTCCGGGCAAACCCCGGAATTCCGGGGATTTTGAACTTCGATACCCGGAAATTCCGGGAATCGTCGTTCAAAAGGAAATAGGAATAATAATGAATTATTTATTTTGATCTGGGTAATTTTGTTCAATAATTCATTGAACTTTTATAATTAGGTCATTCAATACTTCATAATTGTAATTTTTCATTTCTCTCCCCCCCCTTCTCGAAACTCCAAAATGTCGGTAGTAAGTCCGTAAAAGTTTCAGGGGATTTTTTGGGGTCCCACAAACACCCCTGCACCTCAATCTGATCCCTGGAGTGATGAAGAGGTTCGCAAGGAACAGATAAATGAACCTGACCTTACACCGATTATTAATTTATGCAATCGAGCAATTCAAGATTTGAATGGCAGGACATTTCAAGTCTCAGTACTGGAACTAAATGTTATTGGGCTCTCTGGAATTCACTCGAAATTAGAAACGGCATCTTGTATAGATAATAGGAGTCCGAAGACGGGAAGTCAGTTAAGTGGCAACTGGTACTTCCCTGATCAAGGATTAATCAAGTTTTGAAGGAATTACTCAAAAATCCTGCAGGCGGCCACTTCAGAGCCATGAAGACAATTCATAAAGTCCTGGAACGTTTCTATTGGAACAACATGAAGGATGATGTTCGAGAATGGTGCAGAACCTGTGATGACTGTAACGTCCTTAAAGGACCAAAAACATGCAGTCTTGGTAAGTTACAGCAGTATGATGTAGGTGCACCATTTGAGAGAATCGCCTTTGACATCTTGGGACCTGTTTCTTGGGCAGACAATGGAAATAGAAACATTCTGGTCGTCATGGATTATTTCACAAAGTGGCCTGATGCTTATCCAATTCCTGATCAAGAGACGACTACTGTAGCAGAAATCTTACTTCAGAACTGGATTTCCAGATTCGGAACAACTCTTCAGTTTCACTTTCATCGAGGGAGGAATTTTACTTCAGCTGTATGTCAAGGACTGTGCAAACTCCTCCGAATTGACAAAATTCAGACAACACCTTTTCATCCCCTATCAGACAGCATGGCTGAGAGGTTCAATCGTACGATTCTGAATAACCTCTCTCTTTTCGTTCCGAAAAACCAACAAGATTGGGATCAGAAACTGCCATTGTTCCTGCTTGCTTATCGAAGCGCGGTTCACGAAACGACTGGCTTCACACCATCCAAGATGCTCTTTGGACGGAAACTCCGACTGCCCTGTGATCTTCTGTTCGGGTGTCCCACCGGATACGCCTTCTTCTCCTGTGGATTACGTTCAAGACCCCCAGGCCCGTTTAGAAAACGTACATAGATTTGCCCGAGATCGGATCAACATAGCGATGGAGAAGATGAAGACCAGGTACGACACTAAAGCCACTGGACGTGAATTCAAGTAAGGCGGCAAGATATGGCTCTGGTACCCGATTTGACGAAAGGGATTCTCTCCGAAGGTGCAGTCTTCCTGGGAAGGCCCTTATACAGTCCTGAAAAGACTGAATTACGTCGGGGTTCGAATAATGAAGTCACCGATCTCAAAACCAAGAGTAGTGCATTATGACCGGCTAGCCCCTTATTATGGTAACTTGTCAAATAGTTGAAATCATGGTTTCCTTATTTAAGTAAATATGACCTGTATATTTGTAAATAGTATTCATGTTAATTATTTTTCAATGTTTATGTCTGAAACTTTGTGCCTATGTTATTGTAACTTTTGAGTGTCTTTTGCTCGGGGTCTGTACTTCCCCGGGACGTGCAGTCCTTGAGAGGGGACAAAGCTACAAGCGGGCGAACGCCGCTGAAATGCGCCGAAGGGAGAGCGATTCGTGACGGCATTGAAGAGCTTAGCGCCAGCCGGGTTGGTTTGGCGAAAGGAATACTCTGGTAGCCGCTGCATCGCTCGTGGTGTTTTCCAAAGCTTCGCGTCTCCCTCACACGGCTATATAAGGGACGGGCTGCCGCAATCGGCAGTTCCTCTCAGAAGGGAAGCGTTTAGCTGGACTGTCTTATTATTTGTGAGCTGTGTTTACGTTTACTGTTTGCTGTGCTATATGATAGCTGTTTTGTAGTTTGTGTTTATTGTGCGTAAGGCTTGTATTTACGATGTAAGTGGCTGTTGACTGCTGGATTGTTTATATCTGAAGTTTTACTTATTAATTCATCCTGCAAATTCTTGTAAATAAATGTGTTTGTGCTATCCTCAAATAATGTCCATTCAATCCGAACCCGCTACGCTAAAAACGTAACAATACATTGCACTAGCAGAGAATTCAACATAAATAATGTTTGGAAATGATTCAGAACCTTTCTTACTTTAGTTAGAAAGAAAAGTTCTGAAACCTCAGAAAACCGAGAATAGCCTAGTTTGACAGAGAAGTTTTGAACCTTTTTTTTACAAGATTGATATATTCTTACATAAATTCCTTGCAATTAGAGTATTAAGAAACCTTTAAAGTTTTTTTCGGTTAGCAAACAAAGATTTATATGTTGACAGCAACCATGACAGAAATTTTTAATAATACTTTCAATGATTTGCACCATTTATATTTCTTGCAAATTTCGACAAGTTTCAGGCTTCTTATTGCTACCAAAATTAAACTTTCAATACTCTATGAGTTATTTTGGAGAGTTTTTAGCTTATATTAGCATTTTAATTAGATTAATTTGAAGAGAAAACACTTTAAATGTTTTTAGTGGCATAGCATTACTTAAAAAAAAAATAGTAGCGAGTTTCATTAGAAAGTGTTTTTATGAATACTACTTAAGAAATATCAAGCTTTTATAATTTCAGTTTTAAAAACCTATAGGCATTTGCTTTAAGATATATTAACTCTTTCTCACACTCATCAAAGTCAGTTTCATAATTGTTTTTAAGAATTTAATTTTGTATACCTTTTGTAAAATTTAAGACTCAAGAATGGAAACGAGCAGTTTTGTATATTTTCTTTGAAATTCGGAATTTTATGTTAACAAATTAACTACAAATAAGGCTTTGTACTTTTTAAGCCCGCGTTTTAGTTCAGCGAATAATTTCAAAGCTAAATAGGTATAATTTAACAGAAATATTTATGTTCTTTGTTTTACTAAATTTTTATTGAGATTTTCCAAAACGAAAGCCGTTTTCTTCCTGAGAATAAACTTTTATCTATAAAATTTTAAGTGATTGTTAATTCAACTTTCTGCTATTATTTATTTTTAGGTGTGTTTATTCCATTCATCTGTTCCGATTACTAGTCTTGTTGGCTGTGAAATAGTTCTTACTTCTTCCGGGCCTACTTACATCTTGGTGATTGGTACTTCTTCTGGAACTATTCAGTTATTGAGATTCCATGATAAAAAGAATTGAAATTTCCTAAGAAATTAATTTTGCTTGAATCTTATTTTTGTTATGAAAATTAAAGACGAGCGCTGTTGCTATGTAGTTTCAGTATTGTTTAATATTATATCTTAATTTTATTGCTGTTATTTGTTGTAAAGAAATAAAATGCTTAATTTTTTAACTAGGCAATTGATGTGTTTTTTAACAGTAAAAATGAAGTGTAATTATTGCTGTGGATTTTTTTAGTTTTTGTATTATCTTCTATGGATAAATATAAGAGTCAGAAAATGTGATTAGATCTGTAAAAATTTGCTCCTCTACTAATTTTCAATTTGTGATTCTGGTTTTCAGTCTTTGATTTAGGGTTTATGTTTAAAACTGAGATATTTCTTAGGAAGTGCTTTCAAAATGAAATTATGTGTCTTATATAGACCGCATTCACACAGTGCTTCTGTAGATAAAGACAGTAAATTAATTGAATTACAAAATGAATTCTAAATACATATTTGTTCTTTTTAACGATTTCACCATTCATTTGCAGAATTCGATCTCGGGGAAAAGGCTGCATTATTAGACTAGTTTTCTTTATCATGCAAATACAGGTATCTTTAAAATAAGAACAGTGTTCACATACATTGCCGATACTTCATTTTTTGAATTATCGACATTAAAGCGGATAAATTGACTAATCTCTGTTTAAAATGTTAACTCATTGAATAAAAGTATGTGCATTGAAAATACTCACAAATTCTTTCTGCTTATGGCAACATCGTCTAAGTATAACGAAATTATATTATGAGAAACAGTTTTAATTGTCTTTATGAATAGAATAAGGTAGGTAATTTATGCGTTTTGATAAACTGTTTCATGAGAGTTAAGAAGTATATCGTAAAACGAGGAGAGGATTCCATGAGATTAGGCCGGAAGTATTTAAAACAAATCTTTATAAAATGAAATCAAAAATTTCGATTTAACTATTGCTTGGAGGATGATGACCGTTGCGTTAAAAAATAGAGAACTTTCTAGTAAATTATTTATCTAACCCTTTCGCCAACCTCTTCTGATCGCAAAAATTGCTGTTTTTTCTCTGTTTTTCGCCGCATTAGATCAAACAAAAATAAAATCTCAAACATTTCAAAGCGATTTAAGATTTGGAAGAACTTGTCCTGCATAAATTTCACTTGAGCGCGCTAGACGGGGTTCGGATGGCGAAGAGGTTAAATGAATATGAGTTACTGAAATTTTACATTTCAAATTACATTTCAAATTATTCAATCTAAAGCAGATGGAAAAAATGACAAAGGCTAAAAAACCTTGGACAGATTTTTAGAAAGCAAGACTATTATCATTTGTAAAAAGTTATCATGAATGGCATGCCAGACTATAAATGAAATAAACATGTTGAATAAAAGTATTAATAAGCAGTGGGCTGATTTGGAAGAAGCCCCTATATCCCCTTATTTGACCTCGTTTTATTTTTATTTATAAGACTGCAGTCAAAAAATGGCTTGTACAGCTTGTCCTCTAAAAACTATCACCTTGAAACAACAAAAACAACAACCTATATTTGTAACAATAGTATATATTTATATATTAACAATAGTATATATTTGTAACAATAGAATATTAGAACACAGTTATGCTCACGAGTAAAGGGAAGACATTTTAGGGATGATTTGCGTATTGCTGTTTGTGAATAACTTTCCCTAGATTTTAAACTATGCCTTCCTTTTACATTATCTCCAGTTGTTTGATACTTCCTTTCGACATATTTAAGGTAGAATATTTTAACCCTTTGCACTCAAATGGTGACTGTCGCTCAATATTCAAGACGCCGCATCATTTTGACATATTTATTTAATTTTAATTGTTAAAAATGCCTGCAGAGTAGTAAGAAGATGCAAATAACTTAAATGGGAGAAATCAACTTAAAACAACTATGTATACTAATTTTTGGATCAATAAACAAGTCTTTGTATTAAGTGAATAATTATGCATCCAGTTACGTTAAAACAATTATATACTTAATTTTTGGAGCAATAAAGAAGTCTTTGTATTAAATGAAGAATTGTGCTGCGAATTACGTTTCGATAATTTTGATCTAAAGATAATAAATAAATAATAAGATAAATATAATAAATAATGATTCATAAACTTGTCACTGTTCCCTATTTCCGTTGGTGAAACATCATTGTAGATGGTAGAAAAAAAATAGTACAAGCCATATATTTTTCTTTCTTTATATTAATAAAATAATCAATATATAGTTTATTTTTTTATCAGGATCTAGTAGCAGGGAAAGAACAACATTTTTAATAACCAATTTTGCCCAAGAAATAGTAAAGAATCTCAAATGGTATAATAGTTTGAAAATTAATATAATGACTAATTAATCACCTTTTCCCCCCTATTTATTTCGATTTCTTTTTCAATTTAGAGAGATACTTAACTCCGGTAGGCAAAATGTGAAAGTGTGTTTCAACTATTTGGGACACTGATGGAGCTATTTCAGCAGCAAATGCCAAAATTTTATAGACGAATTTCTTTTCAGATTTAAAAGGAGTGTCATAGAGCAAGTTCTGGAAATGTACCTACAGAAAGAAAGTACTATACAGCAGGTTTAAAGATTTTAAGGACCACAATGTAGGTCTCTCTCTTATAATTCATCCACCTGGAAAAGTAACGACCAGAAATGTCAAAAATTTAAACGACGAATTTCACTTCATATTCGAAAGGAGAATTATAGAGAAAGTTACAGAAAGAAATCATAATATGGCAGGATGAATGATTATGGGGGTCAAAATGTGTGACTACTTTTATAATTCATCAGTCTGGGAAAGTGACAGCCTGATAATCTTTTGTCTCTCGACTTCAATAGGGTTGCATTACCTGAAAGTCCAAATAATTATACAATTTTAATTTCGCATATAAAGTTGTATTAAGCAGACTACCGATTATTAGTGTTTAAAATTTATACTCATTTAATTATATAAATTATACAACTCATACTATTAGCTCACACTCTCCC
>JAOUZG010047704.1:6569983-6581752 GCA_026289955.1 Argiope argentata | reverse complement strand
ATATGTAAATCTGTTGGATCTCAAATAAACCTTTGCCTTATTTTACAGGTAATATACTGTTCCATCGTACTCCGACAAACGTAAAGGATTGTCTTATTATAAGTGAGTGAAAAAGTGAATACGTAAATCTCCAAGAGGAATTTTAAAGGGACTGGGTATTGTTTGACAACGGATTGTAAAGCCCTCAATACTTTTGCACATGCGTTAGGATGGGTTTAATTCATCAAAATAGGGGTGAGAGGAAAGATGAGAGTAGGAGGTGCATACATTTAAAAATGATGTTAAAGGTGAATACTGAAAATGTACTCATCGTTCCGCGTCTCACCCCTTAATGAGATGGAATCGTCGAAATATGGTCGTCTCGGAATTCGTTGTCAAACAGTATCTTTCTTTCTTGCAATAAATGAGGACGTTACGAAAATTAGTTTAAAAGATATTTTACAGCTATGTACTGACTGGTACATATACTACATCACTAAACCATTAAAAATTCATACCTCACTCTTTATCAAACTTATCTGATAATAGGTCTCTAATGAACCTGCTCATAGTGTCTGTTTACCCTGTACGCTACTGCCCTAATGAACACAGATATGCACGATAGATACGTTTACTGTTAATGAGTCAAGAAGTAAGTAGTTAAACTTGCAGGAGGCTTAAAAGCACTAAACGCTCAATGGAATGAAATAGAGAAAAACATTTTTCTTCTTTTCCGATAAAATCCTCGATTCGAATGAAATTCTGACTAGAGCATAATTCTTTAAACGAGCAATTCTTGTATATATATATATATATATATATATATATATATATATATATATATATATATATATATATAATTTATTTCGTGTACCTCAGATACGGCTCTGGCTATGTGGATCAAATTTTATATTTAGTTTCGTTTTTGCTTTTTTAATTTATCCATGATTCATTTTTGAAAAAAACGTGACACACACACACACACACACACACACACACACACACACACACACACACACACACACACACACACACACACACACACACACTGTTATGATTAATTATTGCTCGGACCCGAGTATAGTCTTGTATAATTCTGGAGTTTCAATTTAGAACTGCTTTGGGACGGATAGTTTTGAAATGTGATCAAATAAAAAGGACTACAACTGAGTCGATTCCACTTACTCTCCAAACTACATAAATGGGAGGGGGTCACCCTAGAGAGATTAGAAGGAATATTTGCTTTGTAATCAGTTTTGAAACCCTGACCTCGAAGCGCTCTTGACCTTTAAATTGATAATATATATCTTGTACAAATTTTCAATCGTTAATAAAATACTTTCTCTTCATCCAATCAAGTTCAAGTAAATTTTTTAAACTTGTAGTGGATGACATTTGATGTTAATAGTTTTTTTTCGAATATTAATTCATTAATTTTTTATTAATTAATTAAAAACTAACCTTCTCACTTTTATAATAGTTTTTGTAGTAGTTATAATTGTTAGGTAGGGATAGCCTGGTTGGTAGGGCGTTAAATTAGCACCCCTTGGGCTGTGAGCTCGGAACGTCCAGCCGAAGATTCTCCTTTTGAGGTGGACGTTAAATCTGTCGTGGTCACAAAGTTCTCCATGTGAAGAGTAATACCACTAGGGAAACTGGGTCAGAGGAGATCGTTCTCTTCTCCAGATCTAAATTGCGATCTGTGAACGAATGAATTAAATGCATGAATGAAATCTCCCCCGTAAAAAGGGTTTGTGACGTATGTAAGCTAAAAGTCGCACTTCTGCCCTACGTGCTCAGAGGTAATTCTCAGAAATTACTGCCCCCCCCCCTCCTTCCGTTGTAAAGCGGAACACGAGAACATAAATACTAATTATTTAATAAAAAGTAACTAAAATATAATTTTTCCTATTACCCAAAGTAGGCATTGATATTAAAAAATTGTTTTTTAATGCTACTTGTTTTTAAGTAGAAAAGAGGATGAGCATTGTTGTTACAAAATTTTGTCACGAAAGAATTTATAAATTGAATATACTGCATAGAATTTTATTCTGTATCTAAAAGGTTATAAATTTTTATTTATATTGTCATGTAGCTGAAAGATAATGCTAAAAAACATTTTAAACTAGAATTTCGAATATTTGTACGGATATACACGTCAGATAGAATAAAATCATGTCTCTATTTAGTGTCTCATCTTTCCACATATAAAATTCGTTCGAAATTTATAAAATAATTCATAAAAATAAGGAAAAACAGATTGAAATTTACCTATTCATTTGATTGACTAACAAAAATTTAAATCGATGAATTTTGTTTTGAGCAATTTACTACAAAGAGCACAATTTTGGTATAAACTGTACAGAATAGAAATAGTAACTCTCTGATAATGCATTAAAAGTTTCTTTGAATAAAACATTAAATTTCTGATAACTCATTAAAAGAACTTTTGAATAACACATTAAAAGTTTTATTTCGATTTCTCCCATGAGGAGGAGTATTTTAATTTTTCCCCACCATTTACAAGGAGTAGACTATCGTTTGCGGGCGATGTTTAGAATATATTAGTTTTCCTCAGCTATAGAGTAGGATGTGATCACATCCATGTGATGCTGTTTACATGAATTCTTCATTAAAGATGGTGGTTTCTTATAATTGACTATTTGAGGGAACAGCAATAAGGTGAAGCTACATTAGGATGTATTAAAATGAAAATCTCTATAAAATTCAAGAATATATTACAAATTGGAGAATATTCTTTTGAAAGTGTAATCTTCTGCTGCTGTAAACAAATGCTATTAATACCTATTCTTGTGAAGGATTTTAATATCATATATATTATTATCTTCATCATTCATTGTAGTATCTTCCTGTTACATAACATAGTTCAACATGTCCTGGTCCGTATAATATCCAGGCATAACAAAGTCTTTTCCAACGTATAGAAATTAGATAAATCTTGCTTCTTCGACACCTCCCATGTTTTGCTTTCCAATTCTGAAATTTTTATAAGACATTTAATTACGTTGTTGTTACTTATGGCACTTTTCAAGCTCGCTGGCAGACCTGTCCTCGATTTAAGCCGAATGAGCGTCTTTTGTTTTTCAATAGCCCCAACTAGGGTCAAGAGTATAACTTAGCTACATGCACGTCACGACCCTTTTTATGGAACGGATTTCATTCATTCATCCACAGTTCGTAGTTAAGGTCTGGAACAAAGAACGATCACCTCCGAACAAGTAACCCCAGTAGTATTACTCTTAACAGGGAAGACTTTGAGACAATGACAGGTTTAACGTACGCCAGCCACGACAAACACGGAGAGTCTTCGGCTGGTGGGTTCGAACGTGGAGTCCAAGGGATGTGAATCCAACGCCCTACCAACCAGGCTAACCCGGCTGTCCTCTATTGAGTTATATTAACGTCCAGTTTTAAAGCATCATTAGTGCTAATTTTAGACTGAAATAGTAATTTTGAACCATGGTTTGATGATGAGGACGACACCTGAGTTGATCCGTCCTCATCCCACCCAAGTTACCACACTACACTAGAGGGAGGACGTTTGCTCTCGATTAAATTAACGTGCGTCAAGTCAGCTTACAAAACGGTTCTTAGGAATTGGGTCTCAAAGCTGACACCTACCCGGTTCTCAAGACGATCCTAAACTACCACGGCTCCCTTTTTTTGGTAATTAATTTGGTAGATTTTTTTGAAACAACCTCAAATAATAAGTTGAAAAAACTGTTTAGAATAAATTTTTTTAGAATTTTGTAATTATTGTTCGTAAAATTGAGAGTAAGTTAAGTGTCGTTCAAATTCAAAGGTTCTTCAGAGAATATCAGAGAATTTCATTAATGGAGATTTATCGAATAGAATCTCTTCTGTATACGTTGTTTGAATGAAACACATTTGTTCTTATAAGATAAAGATGCAACTAATAGTTGTCTTTATCCTGTAATAAAGTAGTTTAGTTATATTTACGTCCCATTTAGACAACTACCACATTCAATAAGTTGAAATGGATAGCAGGAAATCGCAACCATTAATGAAATTACTCACCTAACGGTAATCTTACTCTTCGGAATACTTAGTGATATTGTTTCAAAGGCTTTCTAAGCATTCGACTCACAATAGTATGATCTCCAACAGATGTATACAACCTATAGATTATCTAACCCGATGGGAACCAGCTTTACTTGCATAAAGACAGTTCACGCTTACAAGAAAATGCAATAACTATCTTCATCTAATAAATACAAGATAAGAAAACAATATTCATCAATCAAAAATATATGGGAGCTAGCTGTGTTGAAGCAGTATATAGCAGTATTATTTCTAAGAGGTCATTAATAATAATACCAGTAAAGATATTATTGGTAAACGCTCAATGATATTATTTGATATTATCTGTAAGGAAATATTTAGTCTTAAATATAGAAGCCAATAATAATTTTAGTAATGAAGTTAGAAATGAAAAGAACAAAGATAAATATTTTTGGAATTGTGCAGCATCCTTTTTATTTGGTTATCAAGAATACGATAAGCCATTTTTTTTCAATTCCTAATATTAGTTCAAACTCTCCCTATATATATCTTGTTTAAATTTTCAATCTTTAATAAAATACTCTTTATACATCATCTCCAGTTCAAATACCTTTTTTAAAACTTGTAGTGGATGCTGCTTGAAATTAATGCAGTTTTTTCAAATATTAATTCGTTAAAAATAAAACTAAGGAAGTTTATAATATTTCTTATGTGAACAGATCGATTTCCAACCAACAGATGGCGCCACGAAAATTCTACTCATTTTTTTCATTTACTACTATTAGTTCACAATATCCATATATTAAATTATATATATCAAATTTGTTCAAATTTTAAATCATTAGTGAAATACTTTTTTTTCATCCACTCAAGTGAAAATACATTTTTTTAAAACTTGTAGTGGATGACACTTGATGTTCATACAGTTTTTTTAAATATCAATTCATTAATTAAATTTGATTAATTTTTAATACTTTAAATAGAGTTTTAGCAGTTTTTAATGAAAATTGAAAACAATAGGCAGCAACTTAATAGGTAAAATGCAAGGATTTCAGTATTTTTCAAGTGAAGACGAAGAATGCGAGTTCAATTCGTTAGAAAATCAATTTTTTTGATAAATTATTTATATTAATCGGAATTATTTAATAAAAAGTAACAATAATAAAAAAATTATTGTTGACACAAAAAGAATTGACTTAATTTTTTTTATATTACTTATTTTCTACGATGTTTCTGAAATTGAGAATTGATTCACTGCAGTTTTCTAATAAAAGTGACAGAAAATCATTCAAAAAATCTATTTTTATTGTTTAGTACTTGTTCAGAAATGCATTCTATCTTTTTATTCTTATGCAATATAAACAGGGCTTTCAGTAATATGAGTAGAACGCTGTAAAATTCTTCGTAAGACACTTTATGAAAAGAATACATCGGTGATTGTATAAAAGTTGCGACTTTAAAGTGTTGTTACATAAGGTAAAGAAGGTTTATGATATATTTTATCATGAGTTGATTGGTTACGAAATTCTATATGTTTGTTACAAATATTCGTAAATAATCTAACGAACAAGGATCCGACAATTCATCGATTTTCAGTATTCCTGAGAATCTCGAAATAAAACGGATGAAGTGGAGGAGAGATAAAATAAAATCAGCAACAACAAGTAATATAAAAACAGTTTTTTAAAATCAATTCCTATTTAGGCTAACCAAGAAATTTTTTATTTTGGTTACTTTTTATTTAATAAAAAGTAATATAAGTAATAAAAAATAGTTAAATAAAAAGTAACATAAATATAACAGAATCACAATATTAAGCGTCAAAAACGAAAGCAAATTTCCTGGTAATTTCCATTCTCCTTTCTATATATGGTGTTCGAACTCGCAGCCCAAGGGATGGGAATCCAACGCCATACCAACCAGACTATCCTGGCTTGACAATGGCAATTACTATAAAAAAACGATCCAAAAATATTATTAGCCTTGAATTTTTAACGCCAATTGAGGATTCAAAGCCAAATGTGACAACGCAAAATGCGTGATTTTTCTACACCATTTGGGGAACGCAATACAGATTAGAAATTTTTTATTTTCTTTATTCTGAATTATTTTAATTCGAAATTTCCTAAAAATGAATCGGAAAAATCGGTGAATCAATAATATTTAATTTTAAATTCATCAAACGTTATGAAAATAAGCAGAATCGTTTGAAATAATCGGTCGAAAACTTGTTAAGCCTAAACTCATTAGTGTGGGGAAAAAGACTTAATTCGTTACTTATTTGGTGGCGGGGAAATGAAGATTTTTGGCGAGAAAGCTAGTTTCTAATTAATAAAAAATTAATGAATTAATATTTAAAAAAAACTGCATTCACATCAAATGTCATCCATTACAAGTTAAAACAAAATTACTTGAACTTGATTGGATGAATAAACAGTATTTTATTAACGATTGAAAATTTGTACGAGATATATAGGAAGAGTGTGAGCTAATAATGGACGTTGAATAAAAGATTTTCGTATCCCCCTTCTGTCAACGTGTCAGAAAATATTTTTAATTTTATTAAAAATACCGATATTATAGCATCAAATTTTAGTTGAAGTAAATAAATTTACTTCAAGCATACTGAAATGTTAATACTTATGACAAATTTTTATGTTTAATATTTACTTTCTTATGATATGAACGATGATTTACATCAATTCAGTTTCAATATATTTATTTTTGGTTTCAACAATGCGAAATCTTTTTAGAGAACCTCATTATTATGAACCGTGGTCGTGCGATGAGGGCTGCTCTTGAGTCGGTACTCCCTTCTCAAGTGTTTGAATTCCGAAGGAGTCAGCAAACACTGAATCTATTTATATTGAATATCTTGGGTAGAATCGGTATTTTAACCTGAAATCATCCGATTTCCAAACCTAAATCTCACCACTTGGCTACCTCGACTATATTCATTGTGGCTTCTTTTCTTTATCATAATTTTCCAGTACTTTAGGCTTTTAAACCTTTCTTCCGGTTTCCATATTTAAAAACTTTTATGTTTGCGTTTTTTAAAAATTTTATTCAGGATGGCCATTTTTAAACGATGCTACTTTAAAGTTGTCTACAGTCGAAACTATTGTTGAGAAAGTTTGAAAGTAGAAATTTTATTTAGGACATAAAAAAGGGATGGAAATTTGTTTAAGTGAATAAAAAAATAATTCAAAATTTTGCAACAGGCGCATTGTTTCAAATGAATTATACATTTAGAATATTTTTGGCAAATTTAAATGCAACAAAACATGTCAAAAATGATGGTCACCATTTCCCCCTACCATCTGGAATCTTAGGATAGCATGTTCCACAGTTGACCGTAGTGTGTCCTGGAAAATAGTAAGAAGATGCTGCTTTTTAAATCTATTAAAGTTTTTGGACTATCACTACTTACCAGATGTTTTAAATGTCCCCAAAGCCAGAAGTCACACGGATTCAGGTCTGGAGACCGAGGAGGCCACAGATTATAAAAGTGACTGCTGATGAAATGCCCTTCTGAAAAATGATTACGAAGGACGTCCTTTACATAACGGCTAATATGTGGAGGAGCTCTATCTTGCATGAAAATTGAGCTCGAAAGGCATTGACGTTCTTGCTGTGATAAACCGTGGAACAAGCTATCTTACAATTCCAGATGGCCACGGAAAATAATGGCCGTCACGTAGAACATGTTTTGTTGTAACTAAATTTATCAAAAATATGCTAAATGTGTAATTCATTTGACAAATTGCCTCTGGTAGCGAAACTTTGAGCAAATTTTATTCACTCAAACAAATTCCCATGCCTTTATTATATCCTATACAAAATTTAATAATTTTCTGAACAATCATTTCGCCTGCAGACAACTTTAAAGTAGGGTCATTTAATTATGGATATCCTTTAATTTTAGTTTTTAATACATTTTATAATTCGTTGTTATAAATATAGTAGGATCCTATAATCCATCTCTTCTGTTCATTATTAGATGTACCAGTCAAGTGGGGTTAAACTTTAACTGATTAACTTGTAGATCTGCTATTGTTGTTGTTACTTATGGCACTTGCCATTGGACAAGCCCCCCGCTGATACAGCAATAGATTTAAGCCAAAAAGAGCGTCTATCGTTTCAATAGCGCCAACTAGGGCCAAGAGTACGACTTAGCTACACACTCACCACATTTGCTTGCACAACCCCTTTTTACCAAAGGGCACAGTTACACATTTCACAGATAGCTCACAGAAGAACATCCATGTCTAAATCGTAGACGTGCTACCTCAGTGCGAGAAAGCAGGTACTTGTAAATCTTTAAAATGTTAACTCTTTGCACTCGAAAAAGTAAT
This sequence comes from Argiope argentata, assembly GCA_026289955.1. Taxonomy (NCBI): domain Eukaryota; kingdom Metazoa; phylum Arthropoda; class Arachnida; order Araneae; family Araneidae; genus Argiope; species Argiope argentata. The sequence goes on along the minus strand of JAOUZG010047704.1, from coordinate 6,573,374 downwards.
TCAATGCACACTTATTAACCTAATAAAAAAGCATGATTATTTCTCTGCAATTTAAATATCTGTAATTAGTTCCAATTTAATTTGCTCTGAAAATTTGTCTACATCTTTATATCAATCTGTAGATTACTTGAACAATCAAAATTAAAAGAATGATTGCATGGTAAAAAGTGATGTACCGTCTTAAATGATACCCAAGAGGAGCTATCTGAATGCAAAGTGTCAAAATGCATACTCTCATCGGAAACAATTAATTAGTCAAAATTTCAAAACTGCAATGTATCGAAAAATGAGACAAAAGTCGGCTCAATATTCCAAGGTTAAAAATATGAAACAAGTCAAATATAGTAATACTTGACTCGTTTTTTCGTAATATAGCAATATTACAAAATAATGTATATATATCGTAGTATAGTAATATTATGAAATGATGTATATATATCGTAATATAGTAATATTACGAAATAATGTATATATATTGTAATATAGTAATATTACGAAATAATGCACATATATATCGTAATATAGTAATATTACGAAATAATGTATATATATCGTAATATAGTAATATTACGAAATAATGTATATATATCGTAATGTAGTAATATTACGAAATAATGTACATATATATCGTAATATAGTAATATTACGAAATGTATATATATCGTAATATAGTAATATTACGATTTTAATATTATCTATAAATATAGTAACATTCGTCGTAGTTGACTAGGATTTTGAAGACTAATAATTTTGAAATTAAAATAAGGAAACTAGTGTCTTATTAGCTCATGAACGAAATACTATTTTCAAAACTAAATAAAGGAATTTTTTTCTTATTTAAATTTAATAAATTAAAATCTTATCTCTGATGTACTCAATTGCAGTGCCTGGGGACATTTCGGTTGGAATGTAAATATTCCATGTAATCCGGAGTATATTTATAATTCCTTTAATCACAAAACAATATTTTCTAATATTGGAATTCGATTTCATATTATAGGATATTATTAAGAACACTGTTGGTTGAATAAATGGTGACTGTATTCATACAAACTGTATAAGGATATAACATTTCCAAAATACAAACTGTATAAGGATATAATATTTCCAAAATAGAAACTGTATAAGGATATAACATTTCCAAAATACAAACTTTATAAGGATATAACATTTCCAAAATACAAACTGTATAAGGATATAACATTTCCAAAATACAAACTGTATAAGGATATAACATTTCCAAAATACAAACTGTATAAGTATGCAACAAATTGTATAAGGATATAATATTTCACAAATAGATAGCAAATCTCTATTTTATTGCTATAAATTTATTTAAGATAATGTTGCTGAGCTTTCACGACTTACTTGTTCGATCTGCGAATGGAGCCATGAGAGTGATTAACACTTTTCAGTGTAACACCTTAAAATATTCAAGATTTTTCGAACAGGGTGAGACGGAATAGGGAAACATCCAGAAGGATCTTCAGATCTCGGTTTTTAACATAAAGCTACATAACTCTAAAACGTAAAAAGCTAGATAGATAAAAATTTGGTACACCGATTTAAGAGCTCATGTTGTAGATTTGTATCTAATTTTGAGTCGGTCCTGATTGATTATTAAATTGTCGCCTGTCCATTTCCCCACTCGCATATATATGAAGAGGATTGCTCGAAAACGCAAAGATTTAGATAAATGAAATTAACTACGTGATCTTCTTACAGAAATTGTAGCTGTATCAAATTTTGGTTTTAATCAGTGTAATAATATATCCAAAATGCGAAATGGGTTTTTTTATTATACTACAAAGTACAAAATGTTCATATGCAAGAACATAAAAAAAACCATCTTGAGGTTCGCGGACTTGCCCAAAGACCACAATTTTTATGCGAAAGGGAGGAGTGGTATGAAAGAAATATTCATGGAGATCACTACAACATTATTATTATTAAGAATGATTTTTTTCTGCATTTAACGTCAACAGCCTTAATTACTTTCTGTTGACGAACAATGCATTGAGAAAAGAAATCAGTAACATTGAATTCGCTTGTATTTGAGCAACGTAACATGAAGCCTTAAAATATCTCCCTTTTCAATCTATTAGAAATAAGGAGAAAAATTGATGTAGCCAGTAGTCAAAAAGAAAAAATATATATTTTTGATTTCAAAAACTTACATTTTTGGTATTTTAGAAAGACGTTTTTCGATATTCGAAGTCACAAGCATCAACTTTATGAGAAATTCTGTTAATGAACAATTTATGCAGACAAAAATCAGCAACATTGAATTCGCTTGTATTTGAGCAATGTAACTTAAAGCCATAAAATATTATTAAGTTCCCTATTTCCAACGTACAAGAAATAAAGAAAAAATGATTTAATCAGTAATCAAAAAGAAAAAATAAATATTTTTGAGTTTAAAAACTGATATTAATTCTACGGTAGCGAATACCAAATCACCAGTGCAGTGCGAATAACAGAAATTTACTGAATACTTGATGACATTGACAGGATCGTTCATTTCTCATTCGATATACAATCTAAACATTTGAACTTGAACGAAGTTTTCATCATTTAACACTAAGCATTCTTTGTTTGGAGCGCAATACTCAAATATTAGACTTCATGAATTAATAGTCAGGTATTCAAATCTCCGACATTCATAAAATTTAAATTTTTATTATAATTAAAACAGAGGAGATGTTTGATTGGACAGATGAGGAGATAAGTCACTGAATTTTGTAAAGGCGTGATAATATTTGAGGTATGGTTTGAGATATTCTTCATTTAATATATATACAATATTATCTCCAATTTACATATTTCAAAAGATGAGAGAAATGATATGTAAATGCTATGAAAGTGTAAATTATGGGAAGCCATGTATATTAGTAAAATATTCAGGATAACAGAGATAAATGCTTCGAGAATCCTCATTATTAATATTATAGACTATTTCGTTCTTATTCATAGGATTACCTCAAATATACAATGTAATTTAATGACCGATATTACTCTTTGTAATTATGTTTCTTAAACTAGGAAAAGAATAGTTAAAACAACGTGTAATGTATTCTAATTTGGTTATATTTCATGGTGTGAATATAGAATTACTCCAGGCACAAGGAATGTTTTTTCTCTACATGAAACATTAACGTTTTAATAATTTGTATTGTATTTACAACATTGACATTTCATGAAAAATTTTCCTCAAGAAAAACAGTTACAGTTAACTACCAAAATATTTAATCCCAAATCAATTATAATAATATATGTTATTCTTTATTCATGTTCATAAAAATTATTTAAACCTTTACCCTTTCTTCGCACCTCGAAATGAGGACGAGATGCTTCCAGCATGGTGGTTGGATCTCACCACCCAGAAGAGTAC
>JAOUZG010047704.1:6517841-6569973 GCA_026289955.1 Argiope argentata | reverse complement strand
ACTTCCTTGGGAAGGGTTATACCGTGGTCAATGATGGCCTTTAGGACTCAACCATAGTTACTTCCAGTTGTCCGCTTATTCAGTTTTGTGGTTTGTTCCGTGTGCCTACGACCAGGTCGGAGAATCTGATAATACTTATCCTTTCTTTGCATCGTCCCTTAGGGGAACCTCAAAAGGAGGATGAGATGCTTCCGGAATGGTGGTTGGATCTCGCCACCCAGGAGGGTACACGAAAAGGCAAGGGTCTGATTTCTATCGATAGTCGAGGTGTACTTCCTAAGGGAAGATTTGTACCGTTGCCGGTAAGGGCTCCTAGAACTCAACCACAGTTCCACCAGCATTGCTGTAGCTTAGGTTAGGTCATTCAGTTTTTTTATCCGTTTGCCTACCAGGCGGATCGGGGACTCAGTGACATGACTTACCATTTCTCTGCACATGACTCCCTTGAAGCATTTCTGATTGGCTTCGAAATTAAATTTCCTTCGATACTTTCCCACTCAAACTGTATAGTGCGGGGTTGTGCGCGATGAATATAATTTCATTAGCATGAAGTTAAAAGCATAAATACATGATTGTAGTAAATAAATAAATAAAAAAAATCGGGGAAAGTCACTCTGTGAAAAACACAATTTAAACGAAAGGAATAGTCAGTTTTTCTTCTATAATTAAGTATAGAAATGTTTGCCTTGCATTTGTATTCGCATTGACTAAATGAAACTAAGAATAATGGCCTTAAAAATGCAGAAAAAAAATCAATCCGAAAGTTTTTTTTACTAGGCACCGAAACTAAAATTGTTTCAATAAATAAATAAATAAAAAATGCTGGCTAAAGAGAACTTAATTAAGCACAACGCTGGAAGGGCACACGGTAAATGATAGCTTCCAACATAATGACTGAAATGGTTTTTTTTTTAGTTTGAAGTGATGTCGGGGATGGTTAATTATAGCTAAAAAGTTAAGAATGTGAGATATAAACCGAAACCATTAGTAAGGGGAGGATAGCCTTCAGAAGTATATTTTAATATATAATGTATTGTAGAAAGTATTTACACTTCTTTTGCCCTCTTCTAGGAATTAAGGAAATAGTGGAGGAGGGAGAAACTTAAGCAATGCCAAACATATTAAATATATAAAAATATATAAATAATCAAAGGAAACTTATAAAAACTAAAGCAGTTACAGGAAAACATTAAAGACGGGGAAGTAAAAACAATACAAAACTGTATATTATTAAATATAAATAGCATCAAAGGTTTAATTTCTACTTACATATTAAAAACAGTTTTGAAACACAAGCATTCGTTAATGTAAAAATGTAGTTTTTTTTAAATTTAAACTATTTTCTAATTTTTATCCTATCCTTTCAACCCCTATTTTCTATTTCTATTTATAACTTCGGTAAAGGTTACTTATAGTGTGCCCCTTGCCGCGCCAAGGATGCCAAGTCGCCAATAAAGATGGCGAACACTGTAAACAAACACTTTTAAGAGTTAGTGACGGTTACGACTTTTCACAATATAATAATGATTTTTTTAAATCGATAATCATTGTCTTTTTATTATTATTTATTAGGCCCGGTGCCTTCAACAGATGCCCGGCATCTGTTGAAGGCACCGGGCAGAATTTTTTAACTTAAAAAAAACATCCTACGGCTTCGCTATGCCCGGGAGCGGGAAACTAGTAGCTTCGCTAGCACATTGAACATAAGGAATGTGCGGATAACATGAACAGTAAATAATAAATAATTCAGAAAGACAAAGATACAAAAAGAATGGATTTAAGAGGAAATTTTAAAGACATAAAGTACAAACTTGAAGTATTTAATTTGTTGTAAAAAAAATATTCCAATCACCCTTCATCCATTTATCAGGTTCGAAATGTTTTTTTCCATCCCATTCACCTGTCATCCACTCTTGAATAATTGCCGAAAAAATAACTAGCGAAGAAAACAAACGATAGAGCTTTGAAAGAATGACGAGAAATGCGAATAATTCTATTGCAGACGGTTTTTAAAGAAAGAAACCAGACGATTTTGTGAAATCGCATACTGACAATTAAAATGAGTAAAGGAATAAATATTTTATATTCGCATTAAAAATATAATTGAAACTTCTTATTAACTATACAAAAAAATCTTAATTATAATACAGATCAAAAATAAAATATTTAATTGATATTATTTTTAATTTATATTTTCATGAAAATAGTTGAAGCTCATGTACAACTCAACCATTGCAGAAAGAAGTAAACAAAACATCATAAGGGTTACTACAAGAGCTTTGTATTGGGTTGCCATATTGGCGACAAACTCGGGGGCACACTAATGACCATTTTAACCATAACTTCTATTATAAATAATGTGGGATCTAGAAATAGGTCTCTCTAAAAAGCACTAACATTATAACATTTAATGAAGAATCAATTTTCAATTAATTAATTAACTAATGATAAAGTTATAAAATTATTAAAACTAGCAGTATCTTTACGGCCTTAAATTAATTTTAAACTTAAGTCTAGCCTCTCCCCGATATGATGTTACATGGAAATGTTGCGTAACATCAAACGAACATAAAAATATATTTTGAAATTATCAAAACTAGCTACTAAACAATTTTTTATAGCACATATGCAGAAATATTTAGACTGTTAAAAAGGTAAAAATATATGTCGGGAGACAAAATACAGGCGATTATTGCGCTCCTCGGGAGATTCATTCTGTCTCCGCAATTCAGTTGCAGAGCGATTTAAAGAAAGACTGTAAATTCGCTCATCAAAAAACTCTCCTTCTCTAGGTGTGGACATTATTTCTCTGATATTCGTTAGCCGAACGATTCTTTACTCTTCATTTTCCTTATTGCGCAACAAACGAAACTTTTTGACAATTTATGTTTTCCGGCCAAGGTTGGACTTCTTTCTTTTGGACCAAATGAGATTTGAATAGCTGTTTTTGAAATCAGAAATAAACAAAGAAATGTATCGCATATGCATGCCACAGTTCTTGCTATTTCCACATGATTAGTTTGAGATTTTCGCACATGCGCAAATAAGCTCTAAGTTAAAACCTCAATTATAAAACTCTTTTTATTTTGATATGTTTTTAATGTATTAAAACCTTCCCCAATAAATACTCTACAAAATAGTATAAATACCTCCAATAACCGTTAATTATTTCTCGAGGTTTGTGGCTCAAACATACAGATACTTTCAGAATATTTCATTTTATACTATGTATAGATAATGCATTGTCAACAAGAAAACACAATAAGAAATTTCAAAACTGTATCTCGTCTTTGAGTGAGTGTAAAACATAGTACAAAACATCTTAACGAAGATTAAGCAATTTAAGATTAATAAGTGGGTATAGGAATAAGGTATATCATTGCGAAAATTGTTAACATTAAATCTAGCCATTAAACGTATGAGATTACAAGCTACGATTGAGTACTAATACTTTCATGGGGGAAAATATACCAGTAATATTTTCATCACCTGAAAGCCCCAAAATAAAGTAATTTTCCATCATGCATGATTTTACGGAGTAATATGAATGACCTGCCACCACGACAATTAACCTGATTGTGATAAAGGCTCTGCCCGCCTTCGGAGTGGGGACAATTCAATTCCATACCTACAGTTAGACTTATCACCAGAGTTGCAAGAGCCGTATTTGTCGGTAGCCTTTCATCCTCATATTAGAGGTGCCACTCGGTAAGATGCCCCGTCCCTAAAAAGGTTAATAAACAGACCTGAAGGTTAGATACTTTTCAAAAATTGCATCAAATGAAGTTAATTAACATGTAAAAAATGTAGTGTCAAATTAATTTGAAGCGTCAATATATATTCTTTTGCATTAGGGTAGTGCTAAATGTATTTAACTCAAGGCATCGTCAGTGTCCTGGCACGGAGGTAGCGTGTCTTCCTAAGTGAACAGGGCGTCCCGGGTTCGAGTCCCGGTCTGGTCATGGCTTCTTTTCTGTGTTCTATCTGTGAGGTAAATGAATGTCCCCCCCTTGTAAAAAGGGGCTGTGCAAGCGAATGAGATAAATGTGTGTCATCTTCATATGAGCTAGAAGTCAGACTTCGACCCCCGAGTGCTCAGGAGTCCATACCCTCAGAAGCTACTGCACCCCTCCTTCCGTTGGAAAGTGGACACGACATCATCATTAATTGGTGTAATAAGAGAATAATGACTATTTTATCAACATTATGAATATCCTTTGTGCAGAAATTCTCTAAAAGTAATTTTACTTCATAATTTACTAACATATTTACTTACTTATTTTTATTTATTTTGTTATAAATATTTTATTAAATTGGGGAAAGAAAATTATTTTTTAATTCTATGATTATGGAATTCGTTTAATTGGAAATGCTTTTTAATTCAGGCAAGTTTCATTGATTTCCAATTGAATTAAATCAACTATATTTTCTTAATTGAACTATTTGATTGTCCATGAAAAAATAAAGAAAGGAGAATGTACTATATTACATTTTAATCTACTTACTACACAACACATTAGAATTTTTCACCAATGAATGAAGTTCTGACTAATTAAAGAAAATATTTTAATTCCTCGTCTACTTTTCTTGACAAATTATGTATAGTATATGTTTATACAAAACTGATGAAATGGACACCTTTCCCCCAATCTCAACCACTAATCTGATTTCATTAATTTTATATAAATGTTCAGGACTTCTAGCCATACATTTAATAATCGACTGCCCATTTTCTCCCGTCACTTTCCGTTTTCAAGAGAAATCTCAAATAATATTCAATGCACGCATTCCTTGTCGGGTATTATACCTCGACAGAGTGCTCCATTCATTACCACTCCATTGATTTCGCCTATTTTTATTTTATATGGAAGTCTCTAACACTCAAACATATTATCAAAGGCCAACTCTCTCTACCCACCATTTTTGAGTGATGTTGTGAAATTTTTTTTTACAGAGCCCCAACTACAGCAGCCCTACTGACTTCGCCAATTTATTTCTCTATTTTACAAATGTATCTAACCAGGTAGAATGCTATGTTTATCACGTTAGAATCACAATGTTTTATTTATATCATACTAAAATGCAGTTAATTGAAGTTTCATGAATGATTTTTGATTAGCACAGCTAGAAAAATACTGGGCATATAAGAGAGAACAGCTTGTCATCGGTAGTTGGAAAACACAAAGCTAAATTTAGTTCCTATTACTCTAAGGTTAAAACACCTCGTTTGTGTTATTAATATTTTTTTTTCATTTTTCGTTCAATTAGCTACATATTTAAATAGTCACGATTTTAAATTTACTTATTGAAACAGTCTTTTCATCGAATTAAAAAAGAATTCATTATGAATTCATTTCCGTCTCAGTAATAAAAACAAAAAAAATCTAGCATTTAATGGCGTTTTCAAAAAAGAGAAAAAGAGCGATTTAATTTCTTTCATATAAAACTGAAAAATAAATAGATTCGATAAAATATACTTCAAACTTTAATTCTGAATATAATTAAAAGGAAAAAAGTAGAGTATAATGCACGAATGATCTTTTTATTTGAGAAATTATTATAAACTATACAAAAAACTGGTACTCTTTATTCCTTGACATCATTGATTGTTCTGTTTATTCCGTTACTTGATTTGCTGTTTATCTTTCAAGTAACAAAACAAATTCTTTTTATTCAAAGTCTTCGGAAGCGTCAACGCTTGCTGAATAGCGTTTTCTTCCTTTGAAAGAGTTTTTGATGTTTCACTTGGCGAGATGGGTCACGCGATAATCGCATTTCCCGGCATTCAGAATGTGTTTTTCAACTTTTTTTGGCCCCATCTTAGTTGTTTAGTCGCTTTGAACGGGTAATTACGGCAATAAAAACGGTCTTACAAATATTTCAAGTGTTTAAATGAGAACTGATGTTAATCTCATTGACGCTTTATTGTGTTCAAGGCCTTAATGGCTTTGTCTTATTCAGATTGGGTTTTGTCTATTATGAAATAATTTAATTACAACGCCAATTTGTTTTGACAATACTCATTACAGAAAGCATTAAATTGCTTTGCTACAACAAGGGATTTATGAATTTGATATATTTTTTTATTTAATTTCTATGTTTGTTGACATGGGATTCTGTAATCGATTTTTATCCACTTCTTTATATGGTAGATTTTCGAAATTTTGCTCAATTAAACGCTGTTAAGGACTGTATTTTGATATTTATAGATTTTGATTTATTATTTAAATTATTTAATCAAACATTATAATTGATTTATTTAACCAAACGTTTATTCTTTTCGAGTTGCGTCCCATGGTGGTAAATATGAAAAATATCAAAATGTTAAGATATCTATATAAATAAAAATGGGTCGCCAAATGTGTTGCTAAGCGCAAAACTCAAGAACGGCTTGATCAATGCCGTTAATTTTTTTTCTAATATTTCCATTAAGGCACGAAGAAGATTCTTCTAGAGAGAAAAAACGGAAAATTGTTAGGGAAATAATAAAAAAGATACTTTTTTTACTTTCCCGTCAAAAATCTTGATTTCTCCTCCGCCAAATGAGTAAAACTTCAGTTTTCCCCCCTCTCTAATGAGGTAGGCTTAACATGTTTTCGATCGATTATTTTCCAACGATTCCGTTTATTTCTTAGTGTTGATGCATTTAAAATTAAACATTGTTAATTAATCTATTTTTCAGTACTTTTAAATAAAAAATCATAATAAAGGAAATTAAAAATTTCTAATCTGTATTGCGTTACCCCAACTGACGAAGAAAATTCACACATTTTCGTTGTCCCAATTGGCGTTGAAAATTCACGCATGTGCGGTGTGTTGTAATTGTTGACAACTGTGTTTTAATTTTAATTAATAGTTTAAAAAATATGATTATAATACTGTTCTAGCTATTTCAATCTCGATCGATGAATAAAGTAGACTAGACTTGATTTTAAAGAAATACGGACTTGCTTTGCGGTTTTGCTTTATTTCAGGTACTCGCTGTAAAATTGTTTTTAGATTAGTTGTAATTTTTTATGTTTTTAGGTTATCTAGTTTATAATAAATTAAAGCTTAAAATATTGATAATTAAAATAATTTGTTTTGCGCATACAAAGTAAAAGCATGTTTAAAAAACTGTCTGCTGAATCTTTTTAAATAGTGTTCATTGCAATATACAAATGTTTTTATTTTAATTATAACGTAGTTTTACTTACATTTTTTGATTTAAAACACATTTTGTCTTGTAGATAACATTATAAACCTTGCATTTTCTTTTCAGTTTCTTAAGAGTTTTGCTTTTTCTGTTCTGGATGAAATTTGAAGAAAAACAAATAGATTTTTGAAAGTAAACAGCAAATATAGTGGATCGTTACCAGTACATGAAAGACAATTACTAAATAATGGTTTACTTTCAAAAATTCATCAACTTTAACATGTTGTTGGAATGTTTTTGATTATGCTAATCTAAAGATATTTTTTAAGAACTCTAATTTAAACATAAAATGTTTACATAAAGAGTTAAAATTTATAAAAATGCATAGGTCATACATGTCAGTAACAGAAAAAAGTATTTTAACTCTTACAATAAAGTAAAATAATTACATTCAAATGTCCATAATTAAATAGTTTTTCTTTATTGTTTCAACACATTACGACTCTTAATAGATATTTAATCCTTAAATGCACCATCATATATTTTTTACAAAAAATAAAGAGACGTTTAATGTAAATTTATAACGTCATATAAATGAATATATTTGCACTTGTTGTAGGTTTCTCATTGTTCTTGTAATTAAAAAATATAAAAGATAAAAATAGATAAAAATAGCACAGTTTAATTGAAATAAATATCTTTACTTTTGTATATTCCTATGAAAAGATTTTCTGTCTGCTTCATGTCATCATTATGCTCACTTTAAAAGATAATTTCGCACAGTATGAGTAAAATTATTTTGTAAAATGTACCAAATTTGTGTACATTATGTGAATAAAATGTACCAAATTTGGTATTGAGAAAAGTGAGGAAAACTGCATATATAGCAACGTTCGTGAATTTGGTACGAATTGGCAGAAAAGTAATGAAAAATAATAAGGTTTTTGCATTATAGTAATCAGATTTTTAAGTGAATTTATGAACTAATCATTTTCATCATTATGAGACCAATTTTTATCAAGAATGTGAATCTTGCTATCGTATACTCAAACGTAGATTTTAACCCTCTGCGGCCGAATATCTTTTATCAGCCACTATTCAAGACGGTGCAATATTTGAACATTTTAATCATTTAAAAAAATTGCAAATACTAAAAATTCCTTCAGAATATTAAAATGATATAGATTCATTTTTCAGGGAATATCCACTTAAATCCTGAGCATTTATTTATTTTTTGGTGTAATAAACAGAATCGTGCATTAAATGAATAATTGTACATTGAATAATATTTTCGTTTGCAAAGGGTTAATAATCCCATACATTACAAGAATTTAAATAATCTATAATTTTCGAATTCCTCAGGGCTCTCATTAACTTTTTTCGAGTTTTCAAAATTGTTGCCACAAAATTTCATCTCATTTCATTCGTTTATTTTAATTCGAGAGGATTCCAAAACAATGAAGGTGGATTTTATTGCAATATTGTGTCTATTTTTGTGCTATTTTTCAATACTTACTATTAGCTCACACTGTCCATATATATATATTGAGCATTCATTTTGAGTTGCCCCAATTGGCTTTGAATCCCTCAATCAACGTTGAAAATTCTTTGCTAGTATAATTTTTTGATCAATTATTTATAGTAACTTTAATTGTTAGGTCGGGATAGCCTGATTGATAGGGTATTGGTTTCGCATCTCTTGGACTGTGAGTTCGAACCTGCCAGCCGAAGATTCTCCGCGTGTGGTGGAAGTTAAATCTGTCGTAGTCACAAAGTTGTTCATGTGGAGAGTAATACCACTACGGGTACTGAGTCAGAGGTGATCGTTATATGTTTCAGATCTGAATTACGAATAGTGGATGAATGAATTGAACGTATGAATAAAGACCACCCCGTAAAAGGAGTTTGTGATGTATGTGAGCTTGTAGTCAGACTTCTCCCCTCGGGTGCTGAGGGATCATACTCTGAGAAAGTACTGCATGCTTCCTTCCTTTGTGAAGCAGAACACGGGAACAACAACTGTAATTTAAAAAAGTTGTTGTTGTTGTTGTTGCTGTGTCAAATGGCACTTGTCATGGACAAGCCGGCTGCTGAGCCCAGCAGCAGATTTAAGCCAAATGAAGCGTCTCTTGTACTTGAGTAGCGCCAACTAGGGCCAAGAGTACGACTTTGCTACACACTCACCACATTCGCTTGCACAACCCCTTTTTACAGGAGGGCACATTCACACACCTCACAGATAGCACACAGAATAACAACCATGCCCGAACCGGGACTCGAACCCGGGACCTCCAGAACACGAGGAAGACGCGCTACCTCTGTGCCAGCAAGCCGGCAATTTAAAAAAGTAGCTAAAATAATTAACTAAGTAGGAATTCATTAAAAAAATTGTTTTCTATATTACTTGTACTATCTTTTGATTTAAAAAAATTAATATTTTAACTCTGATCAATTCTATTTTAACCCTTTGCACTCGGAAAAGTAATTCGATGCACAATTATTCAATATACAAGGTCTTATTTATTGCTCCTAATTTGTGCGTGTGTTCTTAAAATTGAATTTCTCCGTCTTTTTACCCTTCTGTATGTATTTTCAATAATCAAAATTGAAAAATAAATAAATAAAACGTCGAAATGTTGCTCCGTCTTGAATGGAGCCCAAGAGGCAGCGTCGAGTGCAAAGGGTTAATTAAGGCTGTCACCAAACTTAGAATGCACAATTATATGAATTTTACACAACAATCCAAAATATTAGTATTTTTCGAATATGTAAAATACTAATATAGAAAAACAATCCTCATAAAAAAAACTTATTTCAAATTTTAGCTATGTCAATATATACCACTGAATGGGAGAAGATTAAGCCTAATGGGACGAGAAAGTACCCCCTCCCCCTCTTTTGGGAGGGGATATTATTCACTCGATTAGCTAATAGCGAAAGCTGGCAGTTTTCAGATTACAATCAATCAACGTCAGGGTTATTAAGTTATACAGATGACATTATTATCTCTCGACTAATAACAAAAATTGACTTTCAGTACCTTTGTCAGGCTTACGTGGTCTTTTAACGAATCTCCCCAAATCTTCTTAGCAATAATACCTTTTGATTATAGTTAATCTCCTTCCCAGGTAAGTTTATATTTTAAACACACATCATCTGACATTTTAAATAAGGATTAGTGATCTAAATTCTTCGTTAGTTTTGAAGTGGTGGCAGCTTAAAATATAAAATTTCAATTTATGAGACCCACATGTATGGAAACTGTTTATGGATTTTTAGATGAAAGAATGTTTTTCTGTTTTAAACATTGTACTTGTTGAAAAGTAGAATTACTTCAATGGAAATTAAGAAGCGTTAATTTTAACAAAATGGAAAGAAAGGAGGGCAACAACCCCCAGCGGAAACTTTGGTCAGTTGAAGTGAAAAAAAAACAAGTAATATGAAAAAATTTTTTTAAATCAATTCCTACGTAGATAATTAGGAAAATTTATATTTTAAATAATTTTTATTAAATAACTACAATTGTTGTTATTCTTGTGTTCCGCTTTACAACGGAATGAGGGGTGCAGTAGATTCTGAGGGTATGGACACTTGAGCACCCGAGGGCATAAGTCTGACCTCTAGCTCACTCACGTCACAAAACTTTTATACGAGGCGGACTTCATTCATGCATTTTATACATTCTTCCACGGATCGTAGTTTAGATCTGAAACAGAGAACGATCACCTTTGACCCAGTACCCTCAGTCTATTACTCTCCACATGGAACTTTCTGACCACAACAGATTTATCGTCCACCCCACATGGAGAGTCTTCGTCTGGCAGGTTCGAACTCGTAGTCCAAGGAATGCGAATCCAGCGCCATACCAACCAGGCTATCCCGGACTAACAATAACAATTACAATTACTATAAATAATTGATCAAAAAATTATATTAGCATTGAATTTTAAACCCTTATTGAGGATTCAAAACCAATTGTGGCAACACAAAATGCGCGAATTTTCTACACCAGTTGTGGTAACGCAATACAGATAAGAAATTTTAAATTTTCTTTATTTTGTATTATTTTAATTCAAAAGTACTTCAAAATGAATCGGAAAAATCGATTAATTAACAATGTTTGATTTTAAATGCACCAAGCATTATGAAAACAAACAGAATCGTTTAAAATAATCTGCCGAAAACAAGTTAAACCTAACCTCATGAGTGTGCGGAAAAAACCAGCTGAATTCGTTACTTATTTGACGGTGGGGAAATGAAGATTTTTGGCGAGAAAGCTATTTTTTAATTAATTAATAAAAAATTAATGAATTAATGTTTGGGAAAAATATTATGAACATCAAATGTCATTCATTACAATTAAAAAAAAATTCACTTGAACTTCATTGGATGAATAAAAAGTATTTTATTATCGATTGAAAATTTGAACAAGATTATATATATATATATATATATATATATATATATATATATATATATATATATATATATATATATATATATATATATATATATAGAGAGAGAGGGAGAGAGAGAGAGAGAGAGAGAGAGAGAGAGAGAGAGCTAATAGTAGGAATTGAAAAAGAAGTCATACTTATATTACTTTTATTTGAATTACACGTATAACTAAAATCTTTACTAGTATACAGTTCAAAATGTATTTTTTCGTAGTAAATAAAGAGTTGTTAGTATTTAGTTTTATTATTTTCCTAATAATTACAAGTCAAAATTATTTGATGGTACTTCTATACCTTATTAAACGTTTCTTTAGAAGAAATGGCACGTTGATCCATAACGTCCCCCCTGTTTAAGATTATTAGTAGAAGCTAATTTTCTTCTTAATGAAATTCTATAGATTGTTTCGATTCTGAATAATCTAATCTTTCTAAAAAGATATTCGAACCTTATCTGGAAATTGATCGCAATCGTATTTCAGATAAGGTTTGAATATCTTTTTTGAATCAGAATGAAAATTTCAAAGAATAAAGAAAAAAAATTGAAAATAACAAATTAACTAAACTTTTTTAAAAATGCTTTTATCATTGTATCGGAAAGGAAAAGCAACTTGTAGTCAAATTTGGAAGCATAAATAAAAATCTTAAAAGTGGTTAATGATAATAAAAAAATCACAAGTTTTTGTTATATTAAAATTCAAATATCTTGTAAATACTATTATTTCTAACTAATGCTTTTCTATTTGAACCCCATGTTTTTTTTATCTCTTGATATTTGATAATTTTTCCCTTTAAATACACTGATAAAAATGTTAATTAAAAAGTTTAATTTATTTGCTATTTATTACAAACTCTAAAATCCATAGAAATGCTGAGAAATTCAATTTATTACGGCATTCGGTAGGAAAAAAGGCATTTTGGGTAACTGCAATTCATATTCTCTAAGATAAATAAAGTCCACATGAACAATTCTCCTCTCCGGGGTTTTCTAAATGATAAATACAGATGACCTATTCTCATCCTTCTCTGTGGAAAGAGAAGAAGAATAGAGAATACCCTTCAGAAATGTAGGGTATTCTCTATTCTCCCCAAAACCATAAAATCATTCTTTGCCATGCCATCTAAAACCGAATTATACAGCTATATCACTTTGAAATTACGGTTGCTTTCCCCAAAATTTAAGTCTTCTAAAAATTCTTCAAAACTGGCAAAGTGTTATCTAATTTAATCTCTTAAGGAAAATAATAATCGGACTATATATACAAAAAAAGATTTCTTCAAAAGCAGAGAATTTTTTATTGGGTATTATTTTTCATTAATGTTAATTATCCTTAAAATAATTGGATCAGTATTCAAATTTTTTTATGCGTTTTTGTTTCATGAAGGTTCAAAAATATAGGTGGTTACAGCAAACAAATAAGACATAACATGAGAGGAGACATAAAAAAAACTCCTTTGTTTTTTAAAAATAATAATTATATAGATGTGACATTTTATTGAGTATGCATGCAATTTTTAGCTGTATCAAATTTCTATAATTTTATGGTTCAGTTATATTAACGTCCCGTTTTAAAGCATCACAAAAGCTATTATGGCATGGACTCCGTATGGTCGAATCATGGTCATATAACGAGGACGATATCTGTGGCGGGTCCCCTATTCAAACTTCCACACCATAACAAAGAGAGAACGTTTGGCCCATACGAATTTAACAGACCTGCTTACACGATGATTCTTCGTTTGAATTGGGTGTCAAACCTGAAACCCTCCTGTTCTGAGGCTGAACCTTACCACCAAGCCACAGCAGCTCTGTTATAATTTTATAATTGTGAAAAAAATCTGTATGGTAAAAGTTACATTGCCGGCTTTCTGGCACAGAGGTAGCGCGTCTTCCTCGTGTTTTGGGTGTCCCGGGTTCGAGTCATGGTTCGGGCATGGCTGTTCCTCTGTGTGCTATCTGTGAGATGTGTGACTGTGCTTCCCTGTAAAAAGGGGCTGTGCATACAAATGTGGTGAGTGTGTAGCTAAGTCGTACTCTTGGCCTTAATTGGCGCTACTTCAAAAACAAGTCACGCTCCTTTCGGCTTAAATCTACTGCTGTATCAGAGGGGGGCTTGTCCAAAGGCAAGTGCCATAAGTAACAACAACACTAAAAGTTACATTGCTTGCTTTTTTTCTTCCAGAAATTTTGTTTTTAGATATTAACTTATTTTTCTGAATTGCCATTCCAGGCTTCATAGAAAAGAAAAATTGCTTTAGAATCGACTTATTTGAAGAATTTTATCTCTGATCCGTTTTTAAAGTTTCTTTCAACAATAAGTTATGTTTTTATTCAATCAATCAAATAACCTTATTTCCCGTTCTGGTGAAGTCACGTATTAATGGAGATCTTGATAAGTATTTTCTAGTGAGCGATTTTCAAATGAGATTAATAAAATCGAAATCTATAAGTACGAGCAGACATATCAATCTTTTAAAGCCCTTTCCAGATTTTTATTATCGAAAATACTACACCTACTACAAATTGCAACAATTTTGAGTTCAACACGAACTTGAACACCTCCTCTTTTACATTTCAAAAGTCGATTCGAAACAAATTCGGACAACATTGAGAATCTTTTTAGCGAAATTAAATAATGCTTGCTTCTAATTCAAGCTTCTTAAATAATCAGCGAGTTAGAAATATCTTAAATTCTTTCACAAGGATCTGAGAAATTAATGGCTCTGAAAAGCGAATGCAAAGCAGATTCATTTCCAGATAAAAATATCCGAAATCCCTGCATTGTCATCGCCGCGACTATGTTGTGGCAAAAGTTTAAAGGTTCCTAAAAGAATTCATGCCATGATTAAGGTATTAAATCATTTGATAAGGATTATTGTTTCTAACTGTTACCGAAATACTCGAAAAACCACATTTCAGATATCGAATACGTCGCGATGATTTGCGATTTAATTTGTGGAATTAATTCGGAATAATTTATATAGACTGCTTTGAAAAGACACGAAATCGTTTCCTGGAAGACCGGAATAGATTAATTTATAAGCAAATGGAATTAGAAAGGTTGCGTTGAAAGCGAAATGGGTTATCCAACGACAGCTTCCATCTGAAAGTGTTTGTGCCATTGGATTAACCCGTTGACAAAGAAACATGTAAATTTAAGCGAATAATTAATATATATGTGACCTTTAAACACATTATTGATGGTGCTTGCGATAATGTATGAAACACATTATCGTCTGTGTTTGCAGATAACTGCATTGAATTGAGTCCTTTCGAATCAAGCTTTGAATTTGTAAAAGCGATATGAAAGCTCTATTTGTTAGGAATATTGGATTTTTAGCAAATATTACTTCCTAAACTATTATTAATACAAAGGCCATAATATTTCTCTCATAAGCCTTACTGTTGATAAAATCTCATTTGGATTCTTATAATCAGACATGTAAATAACGAGTGGGTGTGGCCTCCCCCAAACGTTCTCGCATACCCTCTGATAAACTTGACATGCCGGGGAATGCCTTCCATGGTGCTGGTATACAATAGTTACAAAATATTAACTTTTATGGGAAATTTAGTAATTTTACTGAATTTATCGTCCCATCCTTGGAGAGTTATTTGGCGATTAATCCTTGGCATGCGTTAAAAGTAATAACACCAAAATCATATTTTTCTCAACCTATTGAAACAATTTACGCTTATACTCACAAAATACCATACCAAATTTGATATATTCATATATTTAAATCACTGCGTTTTCGAATGATCGAATTTACATGTTTCGCAAAGTGCACCCCGACAGACAGTCAACCTGTTTTTGGATTTGACTCAATATTTGACAGGTGTATACACTATAGATACTAAATCTGCATGGCGAGTTTTATCTATCTAACTCTCCTCGTTTTTTAATTATAGTATAAATTTATATTCGAGAAGTCGGACAGACAGATTTCCTATTAAGAGATTTTTCTCAAATTTGATAGAAATCTGTAAATTTGATGAAAAGATCGCATATTAAATTTCAATAATCTAACTCAATACAGTTTGGAGTTATCTTTGTCAGAGATAGAAAAACAGACGGACAGTTTCCAAAAATGTGTTTTTCGGAATAGAGGTCTAAAAGGTGAAAATTCGTCAAAATTTCGAATACTCCCCCCAAATTTCATGCATTTCTATAATATGTGTGCATAAAGTAAAAAAAAAGTAAAGTATAAAGTAAAAAAATTGAAGTATATTTAATTAAAGTAGTTTAATTAAAGTATTAAAATTAAAGTATTACTTTTAATAAAATATTAAAAGTAAAATTTAAAGTAATAAAGTAAAGTATTGGTACTTTAATTTATCTGATAAAATTGATTATTTAGTTGAATCGAATAATAAATCTTAATTTATCTAATCTCTTGCAGAATGCCGAGCGGCCATTAATTTCTTTTTTAAGTTAAAATTATTTTAATTTTATATCCAAGTTGTACAAACTTATTGTAGGATATTGTAAGGTTATGGAGAATAATTTCATACAGTATAATGCTGTACTTTATACTGTACAATGGTATAAAATATCAAAAAATATTTTAAAGCACCAAATGATTTGTTGTGTTACTTTATAAGGTTAAAGAAATTTGTAAAAAGGATTTGATATCTTGGTGTCTTCAATTTATTTTTAGAAAGAAAAAATGACTCGTATTTCAAAATCTTATTTGAGTTTCCGGATTGAATTCATGAAATTTTTTCGCTCACTTGAATACAAAATGTCTGTAGAATGCTTCTTTTTTTATACTGGTAAAACTTTAGATAACAACTGTAGTTTTAATTCATTTATCCAAAATAACCATTTATTTTTTTCTTCCTATAAAAGCACTCAAATAATTTTTAACCCACATTTGGTGCTCGCGGAGTTTAATAATAATTTATTTTACACTTGTATTTAATTCAACGCACACATACGAATAATAAACAAAATTTTAACAAGTTAATTGTTTTTGACGAGTATACTCGTCATGTGAAAAGTACAACATGTTGCTTTATGACGAGTTTATTCGTCAGGAGTAATTAGTAGAGACAATTTTCAGTTTGAATTATAATTTTAATAAAAACACAAAAATATTCGCAAATCTTCAGATGTTTAAAATATTTTAAACCAAGTTGAAATCAATGGAATAAATAAAAGATTATTAATAATTATTATAAAAAAACCAGCATATAATATAAATATTTTTTCTTAAATATATCGCTATATTATAATAGTCACCCCAGAAGCAATTAGGCAAGCATAAATTTTTTTAGACCATTCAATAATCGGCATTGTACAATGATTTGCTTAATAACATTCTACAACAGCAAATTAAAATAATAAATTAATTTTTTTATATTTCTTTTCATTCATATACAAAAAAGAATGTATGCTATTTTAAATAAATAAGTAATTTCATTTTAACATAATTTTATATTACTCATACTTTGTGTTTGACGAGAATACTCGTCGTCATTAAATTTTTGTGACACAATTTAGATACACATTTTCAGAAGAGGTCGGAACAGTTAACTGGTTAATCTTCTTATGACGGATCAGGCGATCACATGTTTATTATTTAACGACAAACAACCACTGTTTCGTTGTTAAAAGAATGAAAGTCGTTTTACCGACTTTAGTCTCACGTACATATTCGTTGCAAAGTTACGATGTTTTAAATTTTTCTCCTTTGCTGTTTAACTTAAAAATAACTTTCTTTTCGAAATTGCTCTAAACCTTTTCTTTCACCAGAAAAGAATTGATCTGTGCTGTTTGGATGGCTGGACTAAAATCCACCATTGCCTTCCAAAGAATGTTTGGAGGCCAACAGAAGAAAGAAATAACACAAAGGGATTTTTCTATCCAAATGGATCAAAAAAATTTTGAATTCCGACCAACGAAACCAATTTACCTTCTGTTCTAGAGAAGACACGGGATAAAAGCAGTTTAAAAAATAAGCAATTTTGAGTTAAATTTCTTCAGGAAAAGAAAAGGGAATAAAAGTTTTAAAAATACGTATTTATTACGGTGCTAAAAACACTAAAAATAAAGCTATTTACTTAAAATTCTAGGAATCAAAACGAAAACGCAAAAGGAGATGATATTTTTAAAAAAATTGGAATTTTAATCACTTTCATAAAGAATTTCAGTTTTAATGAATATTTAGAAAATTTCCCCATTACATTTTCTGCCGATTCATTTATTTATCATATTCTTTTTGAAGAAATTCCGCCTTTAATTTTTTTTGAACTTAAAATTTTGATAAAAAATCTCAACGAACTGTAATTCCACCGAGAGTTAGATATGAGGGATAAAAGTTTTCGATATGCTGGTTTGATTATCACTTTCCCTGGCGTTAAATAAAGGTGTGAATTCGGGTTATCCCCACTTCAATGACAGGTCGTACCTTTGCATGAGGAATGGATGTATAAGCACTCGTTGTGAGATTATAGAGAGTCTATCCCAATACCCGTTTTATATTTTGCGGCGATATAGTCATTCGGATTAACCTGTGCAAGGTGGATGTAGCTTTCTTGCATTTGGGACTCTTCTAATAAAATTATAACCGAAGGGGTACGAAGAATGACTGGATGATAATTTACCAGGAAATTAAACAGGTTCAGAGTTAGGAACATCAATGATGTTGAGTGGAATTAGCTCTTCACCATTAATGGAATGTAATTCAAGTGATTGCATTTTTGCCATGGTCAAAGATGTGTGTTAAAATTTCACTCTGAGTTTTCAAAGACTATCGGGACGAAAATCGTTCATTTTCCCAGGATTCCAAGGAAATAATAGGGGAACTCTTTTATGATAATATTAACTCTTCACACTCCAAAAAATAATTAGATGCAAAATTATTTATTTAATACAAAAATAATATACATAATTCTTAATGAAAATAAATAAAAATTCATAAAACCTAATGAAAAAAAATATACATAATTCTTTTAAGTCGAATTTCTTTGAAAAATTAATCTACATATATTAACAATTATGTAGACGTTTTTAACAATTAAATTTGAAAAATGAATAAATAAAACGTCAAAATGATGCACCGTCTTCAATGATGCCTCAGAGGCACCATCGGAGTGCGAAGGGTTAATACAAGCATATTTTAAAAGTTCTTATTAATATTTCCGACATTTTACTTTATTATATATATCATAATACAAAATCATAACATTATGGAATTTATAATTAATTGTTCCTCAAATTTACTACTAGCTGAAGCCATGAATATGGAATAAAAAATTAGCATTTTTTCGATTAACTAATTTAATGTTTACATAGTGTACATAGTGTGTACATAGCGAGTAATGTTTACATAGTGTGTTACATTTAAATGTTTACATAGTGTATTGTCATCAAGAACACACAATCGTATACAATTTATAATTCCTTTATAACAAAAAGTTAGTGAAAAATAACTTCCTTTTCCATCACTATAAACATAAAATAAGTCATGTTTAGTAAAAATGTATGAAAAAATTAGAAAATCTATTCTTTCTAATTCCTTTTTTTAACAAAATGCTCCTACTACATATATTTAATTTATGTACAGCTCATATCATAAACATAAAACAAGTCATGTTAGTAAAAGTGTATGAAAAAATTAGAAATTCTATGCTTTCTAATCCTTTTTACAAAATGCTCCTACTACATATATTTAATTTTAAGTACAACTCATATCATAAAGAATTAGAGCAAATTTTTGACTCTTTTACGCAAGATTTGGAAAAAAAGGAGAGCTTTTCTTATCAGTATTGATGTTTCTGTAAGATTGTAGGGAGGGAGAGGGTAGAAGCGAGTTAAAATAAAACGTAAAAATTGCTCTTCAAGTACGAAGAGTGATTTCAAGTACGCTTGCGGAAAATTAGCTAGTTCATAATCTCGTTTATTGAATAATTAGGAGAGAAAGAGAAATTCTTATGGGTTTTCTGATTAATTTTTATTTCAGAGGTTGGTTAAAGCTTAATGAAAGGGAAAGCTTGAGAATGAAATAGAAAATCTCGAAAATCAGATTCAATAAAAAGTGACTCTTCGGGTTCTACCAAATCTTTTCTTCTGGTTTATCCAATTTCATTTTGTTGGAGAATTTGCCCACAGCTAGAATCTTTCATTAAAGTTTCCGAAACATATTTTAACAAAGGGAAATAACCGAGCTTATGCACTGGATAGGAGGATTAAATGATCTTTGATATTTTGAGAACAGCGATGTTAATATTTTATCTCATAATTAGAATATCAATGACAATTCAAAGGTTTTTTTTCCTTATTAAAATTATTTTAAGTGAATAATTTTGTCTAAAGGGCATTAGCAAATCTTCCTTAGAATCTTATAGGAATCGTACTAACAGAGCATTTCCTCTTTTTATAATTTAATTAGATTTTTTAAATTACCATTCTTACACAATTATAGGACTACTTTTGGGATGGATTTCACAATTTTGAGCCATGATCAGATAATAAGGATGAAAGGTAAGTTGTCATTGTCCTGCTAAAATTACCACATCCCACACTAACAAGAAGGCGATTCAACCAAGAATTTGCTAAGATGCCGTCCTCGTCATCTGATCGGGATTCAAAATAACTAGACTTGTCCTAAATTAGCCCTAGTGTAGCTTTAAAACGGGGCGTTCAAATAAGTGAGTTGAACCCAGTGTTATGTAATATAATATCGACTATGTTACTATAATTTTTTTAACCAGCTATAAAGCTTTAGGATTTGATTACCTAATTAATTTGATAAATTAAAGAGTGAGATTCATTAAACCTATTTAGTTATTGAATACGAGTACCTAAGCTAATGCTTTCTTTGTTTATTGCAATAATCAACAGAAGTAATTTACTTGAAATGCTTTTGAATTCTTTCCAGTAAATTTAATGTATTATTAATCGTATGCTATTTGAGAACAGTAGTTACGATATATCCTATTAGAAAGCGATCAAACGCAACTTTTTTGATGCTTAATCACTGTTGCTCAAAAAAAAATATCTGAAAGCAGAGCATTTATTTTGGCCTTTTATTTCTGGATGAAAACTACAATTGTAGTCCCAAAATCACGCACCAAATTTCATAAATATAACTTCTTCCGTTTCTGAGTTTCTGAGATCCATTTTTTTCACCAGAAAATAAAGAGGGTTAATCCTTTGACAGAAATTGTTCAAAATTTGGTTTGTCCGAAAACTTTAGATGTTAAAATCGAGAACCAAATTTCTAACATAATACGATTCAAATTTCTTACGCATCTAAACTTTAGATGATAAATGTGTACTAAATTTTAGCAACATAACTTTCTTGATATTATAGTTGTTATGCTAACTTATATTCAAACAGTCATGTAGGCTTTTATGAAATGGTTTTCGTATAAAATTCGATAGAAATCCTTAAACTTTATATAGAGACCATATAACAAATTTCATCAGTCTGTCTCAAAGCATTTTTAAATGATCGAGTTCACAGATAGATTTAAAAAAAATTCTGAAATGAGTTTTTCGAACTCAGGGAGGTTTGAAACGTGCAGATTTATCCGTCTCGAGTTCAAATCTTTTGACGATTGCAATACTTTTTTTTGTATATGACAAAGTAAAAGGCACCAAATTCAAATGACGGCATAGTTTACTTATAGCTTCATATACAATAGGGATTTCAATAAATTATGGAATATTGTGAAAATAAAGTCAGCCGGCTATTTGTTGTTTTATGTTGATTTAAGGTAAGGAATAACTAATCTACAAAAAGTATTCAAATGTAAAGGTACGAAATCACTCTGTGGGTATAAAAGAAGACTTGATTTAATGTATACACCATAGACCCGAGTACAACGATCCCATTGATTATCGAGCCGAAGGATTTCTTTTTCGCAGATTTCATGTGGCCGTGAGTAGACCCAGTCCTTCACAGCGTCCTTAAATTCGCCAACTGAGTCGAAGAGATTCCCTTTCAGATGCTTTTTCAGGGGACCTGACTAATGAAAATCTCAAGTGGACATGCCCGGGCTGTAGAGCGGATGGTCAAACTGCTCCCACTTTAACTTGACCAGTTTCACGCGTGTGATCTTAGACACATGGGGGAGTGTAATCACGGATAAGAACCACACCCTCCATGAGTAGCCCCGGTCTTTTGTTCTTGGTTGACCTGTCATCGGAGTGTCTCACAGTACACATCGGTGTTTATGGCTTTTCTGTCCATTTCCGTTCTGTCTCCACATGCCCTGCCATGTCAATTCGACGGCACAATTTATAAGAGCCTCTGACCTTTACAGCGCATGCAGGTACTCGCGAATGCTCCGATCTACATTAGAGATTCCAATTGCATTCCTAGATGTCTCACTATGTTCTCCCATAGCGGTATAGGCAAATATGTTAACGGTTACGTTATCACGACGTTTCGCACCTTTAAATTTGAACACCCCTCATATAACCGTCTACTCAGAGCCCTTTTTTGAATTTTAATTATCAATTAAAAATGAACTTTCCCGCCAAAATATTTTTTCATCTCCCAAACGCCAAATGAGTAAGGCTTCAGTCTTCCCCCCTCGCCACCCTCACAAAGTTAGGCTTAGCATATTTTTGACCAATTATTTCAAACGATTCTGTTTATTTTCTTAGTTTTTGATTCATTTGGAAATATATATTGTTAATTAATCGATCTGTTCATGATGGATCTGAAAAAATTTTGCTGAAAAAAATTCTTGTGATATTACATAAATTAAGAAAGATAATCTTTAGTACCTATAAGCTTTAAATTCTCAGAGACACTGTTTCAGTACTAACGTTAAAAATATTTTGTTTCAGTAAAAAATGAAAAATTAATTGCAGTTTTATCATTTCTATTTTAATTTAATGCATAAATTCTGCGGAAGCTAACAAAAAATTAGAGAGATACATATTACGTTATGGTTAAAAGTCTTTATAGTATGGCAAGTGAATTATATGAATATCAACATTTGAAGCTTTAAAATGTTTTGATGAAGAAGGTAGTAAAATAGCATTTACATAAAATATTTAATTATTAAAATTTTGACTAGCATTAAGATTGGTGAACCGACTGATCACCAAAGGCGCCTAAGAAAGATAATAATTTAATTCTCTAATAACTATTCCATGTTTATTACTGAAACATCTACTTATAATTACACACTATTTTTAATTATCTGCATTAAAGTACAATGGGATTAAAAGAAGTAAAAAGAAGTTTCCTTATCCTTGAGTAGATGTGATATGAATGTTAATGGATCAAAATAAAAAATATCAAATTATATCAAAAACCCCAAAAATTATTAACCGAAATATAAAGTGATTTTTGGAATACTTTGTTGCACTTTTAAGGAGATATCTTGGCCGTGTATTCCCAACCTCGAATTTTTTTCCTTACTTAAATCTCATTAACAGAGGTAATAAAGTACCTTTTCATGTTCTTGTCCTTATCTTTTCACGGAAAGGCATGCTTCGAATAATCGAATTACCCTTTGTTACTGAAACTCCTATTAAAATAATTATGAAATTCGATTTCTTCTTACGCTTTTACCTGTAGTTCTATTCCCCAAACGTTAAGAAGTTAAGAATAGAATAATTCCTACACTATCTATTCCAAATCTAGAAAGACGAATTTTTTTCCAAAGTTCTTTAAACAAGTTTAGTTA
The DNA here is from genome assembly GCA_026289955.1 of Argiope argentata. Classification (NCBI taxonomy): domain Eukaryota; kingdom Metazoa; phylum Arthropoda; class Arachnida; order Araneae; family Araneidae; genus Argiope; species Argiope argentata. The sequence goes on along the minus strand of JAOUZG010047704.1, from coordinate 6,546,728 downwards.
AGATCAAAACACTGTAAATTCGAAGAATGGATAATTTGGAAATTCCTTAAGGAGAAAAAATAGGCAGTAGTATATAACTAAGAAATGTTGTTTCTTATGCATAATTGAGAGTGAGGAACGTTAGTTAATAAATTAAATGGGAGTTTTTCCTCTTCTGAAAGGTTGTTAATTTTAGATGATACTTTTTCAGGGAAAGTAACATTGTTTTATCTTCCGAATAAGAAAGGAAAAATCATCATCATTATTGAGTGGTTGACCTTTCGATTACTTGCTCATTAATTTGTATTCGAAAGGAATCCATTCTTTAAAATTGAGAATAAATACTGTAATTTCTTAAGCGAATGGATAGAAACAAAACGATTTGCTGCAATCAAAATTGTGAATTGACTTTCATTCTTGAAATAAAGAATAAAGAGAATTGTTTTCAGTTATTTAAACCGAGAAACAATTTGAATCTAAAGCATGCTTTTAATAGAATGTAAATTTGTGTTTGAAGGTGAGAGAATTTTGCGCTAAATCGAGTTTTTGAATATCTGTCGGAAGGATTTTCCATTCGAACTTAATCCAAAAACATAAAATAAAGCAAATGATTTATAAAAGTTTTGGAGGAGTTATAGTTTATCTGTGATGAATTAAAGCCTAATCTTGTTACTTCAGATGAATGAGTGCATATTTGAAAAGGAAGAAAATTACGAAACTGAGAAAAAAAAAGTGACGTAAATTTTTTTCGGTCAATTCAAACTAAGGTCAATAAAGAGAATTTTTATTTTAATTGCTTTCTATTAAATAATTACAATTGTTGTTGTTCTGCTCATGTTCCCCTTTACAACGGGAGGAGGGGTGGAGTAGCATCTGAGGGTATGGACCCTTGAACATCCGAAGGCAGAAACCTTTTTTACGGGGTTAACTTCCTTCATACATTTTATTCATTCATCCACAGATCGTAATTTAGATCCTGAACAGAGAACGATCACCTCTGACCCTGTAAACTCAGTGCTATCACTCTCGACTTGGAGGATTTTGTGACTACTACACACAAACTTCGGCTGGCGGGTTCGAACTCACACCCCGAGGGATGCGAATATATCGCCCTACCAACTAGGATATCACGGCCTAATAATTACACTTACTATAAATAATTTGTCAAAAAATTATACTAGCGTTGAATTTTCATCGCCGATTGAGGATTCAAAGCTAATTGTCGCAATGCAAAATGCGTGAATTTTCTACACCAGTTGGAGTATCGCAATACAGATTAGAAATTTTTTATTTCCTTTCATTTTAATTTATTACATTCGTGTATAATACAGAAAATTTTAATTTTCTGTATTATGCACAATTTTATTCCAAATAAATTTATACTGGGTAATAAGGAAAAAAATAATAGAAAAATTAAAAATTGAGTATCTTGAAAAATGTTGAAATCAAAAAATAATTATATATCTTTATTTTTTTAAAAATATTTCATTTTTAAAATGCTTTTAGAAACAAATTTGACGTATTAATATTTTAATACATATGCATAAAAATTTCATAACTCTAAACGAAAAATTCACAAAAATGTCTAATAGAATCCCCAGTCTCCTGTGCTAAATTAACTTTTCAAAATATAAATTAAAATTTGAATAATATATCCTAATCAGAAAGGAAATTTAAATTTCAGTTCAACCAGTTTAGTTAAGTTATATTAACATTTCATTAAGACCAATGTGAGGGATATTTTGGGATGGACTTCGAAGTTTGGTAAAATGAAGATGAAGATACCTGAGCTGACACCACTTCTTCAAATTTTTGCACCACACCAACGGAAGAGCATTTGGCGCTCGAACGACAAATTTGATGTGCAATATCGTTGCATACACGGCATATCTTTAATGCAAGCCCACAGTCCCTCTATGTAACTACATATCTTGTTGATACTGCTACGTTCTGTGGTGGCTGGGTGGTCGGCTGTTCACAAGAAGTCTCCCTTCCTACCCGAGTTGGGGGTAAAGTAACTGATGGGGAACTGGAAAGGAGAACCAACCACGCAACGAGAAAGCCCACCCCATGTCCAACGGGCAGATTTATTGATTTGTATAACCGTGTACAAACATTGCCCATAACACTGACAGTTATTAATTACATAATAAAAAGGTAAACATGATAAAAGTATAAAAATGTTTTGCACCACGTATCTTTAATGTAATAGGGTCCCGAACTTGGAATACAGAGGGATGCATATTTCGGAAAATGAGGACGATTTAAAAATATGACAAGTGTTTTATGGTTCCAATGAAACTGAAGAATACATCAGGTTATACATTGCTGCTTTTCATATTTACGCTCATGAAAAAATTTGAAATTATACAAATAAATACCACTTTCCTTACACATCGCGGAAAATGCTATTTCTTGAAAAATAGTACAAAAATCTAATAAAAAATTTAAATGATTTAGTCTAAAAAAGTTAAATTATAATAATAAACAAAATTCATGATTTTTTTAGTAACAAGGCTTTGAATAGGACTATTATAAAGGGGATCTTAATTTTGAAACAAAATTAGGCATGTCAGGTTAATTTTAGGCCTGGTGTACAGCAAAAATGATTTGTGCAGAGGGAATCGTTTGGAATTACATGTTTGGTTAACTGTACGTAATATGAAAACATAAAAGCAATTGAAAATATAGAGATTTCGCTATAAGAAAGAGTTTTACATATATATATTCCCAAAAGCGAAGGGTGATATACGTGTTGCGATTTCTGATTTATTGTTATTTTCTTGTCGATGTCGCTCCTAACACTGATCAAATTTTGTTATATTCTGATTCCGAATGGCACCTTGGCATAAAAAGTATGGTAAAAAGAAAAATGGGCATGTCAATTGTGATTTACTTGAGGTCAGAATACCATAATGCATCTATGGAATATCTTGGGAATAAAATCCTTTTTCTCTCTTGGATATTAAACTTAGAATCGTGTTGCTGATTGTAAAAGTCTTCTGTAAGATTTATTATGGATTGTTGTATTTGTGAAGGAAATTTTCAAATATGATTGTAGACAGAATTGGAAACAGATGCTGTTTTCCAAATGATATTAGCTCACGATGTTGATGTTTATATATTAAAAATAAGAAATTTATAAACCAATTCAAAGATGGAGACTAAGATAAAGTAAGAAAAAATCTTTCCGATTATTTTATCAGAATAATCACAAGGCATTGCAGAAATATTTAACATTCAATAAATTAAAAATGCAGGGATCTAGAATTTTTTTGATTGTGCATAACATATAGTTCTGTTTGGATTTGAAGAGGTGGAGGTAAAATTTTTTGTTCAATATTTTGCTTCATTCTAAAATATGCAGTTTTATATTATTTGCATTTTATTTTCATAGAATTCTCCTTATGAAAAAAAAAGATACAATTCTTTGCATTTTATTTGAAATAAAAGAGTAGGAGGAAATGAAAATGAAGAAAATTCAATTTCAGATCCCATGTGGGCTGTCGATATGAAAAGGCTTTTATTCTGCACTTTATAAATCAGAACAATTCGAACTAGAATGTTTCACTAAAAGAAGCATAATTAAAATTTTACCATTAAGATATCGTTGAAAATTATTTCATATCAAATGTTTAAGCATTAATAATTTATTTCAGTCATTGCGTGGGTTAGTTTAAATGGTTAAAAAAGCTACCTGCTGCTACCTTTACTGTAATTGTATCCAATTCAATCGTGTGATTGTTAATAAGCATTGTAGTACTGATTTGAAAGCTACCCGTTTCAAATAAGGATTAAAAATTTAAAATAAAAAATTATTATATGTATCTTTAATTATGCATGTGTAAGTGTAAAGATTGATTTTAGTCTTTAAGAAACTGAAAGATATCATAATTGATATGTTTTGATTTCTAAAAATTATGCTGATTGTTTTTTTATTGAATTAATTTTGTAATTATCTCCAACAAGAAGGTGAAAACGATGCTTCATTCAGAACAGCAAGTCAGGTTCGACTTACGAGTACAAAGGGTTAAAAAATTATATCATTTGCATCTTTATTCTGTTCAAACTGCATTATATAGTTAGTAAAAGATATAATTTTTCAAAAAAAACTTGTTTATTATTAAAAATGAGGCTAAATCTACTGGATTGTGTTAATTTGATTCAACTAACTGAATTTTATTACTTTATATTATGAGCCATTTGGAAAGGCTCGAAGATATGCTTTTTCATATTATTTATGGTTTCTTTTTAAGCTCCGAAAAATAAGAATCAGTATAATTATCATATTTATTAGAAAATTAATAGAGAAGAAAATCAAAATTAGAAAAAATATAGACTCACATATATGTCCTCTTTTTGGGAAAATGGAATTTAGCTGTATTATCGCCTCATTCTGAAGCAATACAAGAGTCTTTAATTTTCAGCCTTATTCAGATTAATGCCATTAATCTATCGTTTCCTTGTCCAAACTTCTGCACCACCCCAACTTCAGGAGGTTTTTTTCTCCACGACATCGAATTTTTAGGTGGACTATTGTCAGTTATATTACTGTAACGTAATTTAAATTACCAAACAAAAATGTGGGCATTAAACGGATGTGCTGATATTGGCCAATCAGACAGCTCCTATTGATTCAATTCAGTTATATTTATTTCCCATTTTAAAGCAACATTAAGACCTATTTTGACCTGGGACTCGTAATTTTGAACCACGGTTAAATGACGAGATCGACACTTCAGCAGGCGCCATCTTTTCAAACTTCCACTCTACACAAAAGAGTAGACGTTTGGCCATGATGGATTTAATCTGCCCCAGACTCGCTTACCGACAGTTTTTCGGTGGAACCTAAAAACCATTGGTTTCAAACCTAAAACTCTCCAGTTTCAGACATAAAACGATTCCGAAGTCAAGTCCTTACCACCAGGTTACTGCCGGCTTTAGTGGTTTATATTATTATAATTCTAAAAAGTTTTTTTTAATTTAGTTCTTAATAATTTCATTCTAAAACGTTCTATTATTTCCTGATCCATTCCACCTTTTTTTATTTAAAAAATAAAATGAAGTATTGTAGAGACAATGAGTCATTGATTACTCCACGTGCTGAGCGGATGGATAATAAATCACTGATGTAAATAGATTCTTTTAAACGGTCCCTGCGTTTCTCTTGTCAAGTTCAACATATGCGAGAATTTCTGTCAAAATTTGTCGTGGGTCAGATTTATGAGAATAACATAGTATATAAATGTTTCGTTCCTTTTCTCATGCCTTGTAAATTTTCTGTTGTTGTGCTCCGCTGCCTCTCGAGGTGGAATAAAAACGAAATTCAAAATGTCACATGTGTTTACGTTTACGAATCTGCTTCAAATCAAAAATTAGTATGGATTTCACACACACACACACACACACACACACACACACACACACACACACACCGGAGTGGAAATGAAATTTGAATATGAAGTCCTCCGTTGTCCAAACCTTTTTCTTTGGCCACTATGGACCATATGGTCAAAAGTTAAATAATCTTTGTATTATACTCATACTTTGTTTCTATTGAACAATTCTAAATAATATTAAAGAAATGAAAGGAGAAACTATTCCCCTCATTGTGTTAAAGCATTTTTCTCTCATGCTGAATAAATTGTTTCAATTTAAGTATTTTTTTTTAATTAGAAGAACATTAAATTTAAAATGAATGGATCTGGCAAGAATTCTTGTTCTTTATTCAATAATTTTGTTACTACCAGTAAAATTCTTTTGAAATACTTCATACAGGCAATTTACATTTTTGTGATATACAAGTAATAAAGAATGACGACTCATTGCAATATTTTTATCGCAATAAAGTCTTGTGAATTTTACTATGAGATAAGCAAATTAGAAAGTTACAGAATATTCTCTCCAAATTGCCTGAGATAGCTTAGATGCTGCTCTAGGCATTATTAAATCTGGGCTGTTTGCCAGCAAAAATGCATTGTGTTCGTTCGAATAAAGTTATTTAGTGTTAAAAAGCGATATTCAAAAAAATTCTATGCACTTGGAAGTTAAGATATCCTTTTACATTTTTACTTTTGATTCAGTAACATTCTTAAGTTTTATTACCTTATTCACTATCTAGCGAGAATTCAAGAACTGAAATATTTTTGGAAACCTAATAGAATTGTTTTCAGTATTTTAAAATATGAAAAGTAGTGAAAATTAATTAACATAGAAAGCTTATTTTTTCCGAACGAAATTCAATTAATTCGAAAAATATTCATTTATATGTCTTGCTATTTTTTTAAATTTTAATGTTAATTTTGAAAATTTCATTTGCAGGAATTTAAAAATGTTTATTTTATATAGGCAGATGAACGAACTTTTAAAAACCTTTCTCAGAAGCAATCTTTCATTGTATCAAGTATTATAATTATTCATTACAGTCGTGTTTGCTTTGGGGAATGACTTCTAATTTTTCATTTCTGTCAAAAAATCTACGCTTTTAAAATTTCGGAAAATGACTATTTTTCTCTAGAACAATGACGCTATAACCTAAATCATTATTTCTAGTTAATAAAATATTAACTAGAGATTCTTTCAAAATTTGCAAACTGACTCATTTGCCTTATAATATGTTTTTCTAACTATTAATTTTAAAAAGGAATAATATTAAACCATTTTAGAAGCAAATGAAATGTTCGAATCTGTGTCTTTCTTCCCCATTTATTTCAAGAAATCATATTTACAATGAAATAAAATTAAGGTCTCAATAATCTAATTTGCATACATTTTTTATGAAATTTAACGTTTACTTATAATGTTTGTATATGTAAAATCTGCCAAATGGAAAGAATTTCATGGCAAAAAGGAATCAATTAAATATTATAAATGAATTATATGCATGAATCAACACAACTTATTCTTATCTCTTCAATTTTAATATTTGTTTTTCTTTTTACTCCCATATTCTTTGTTGATTATTTCTTATATAATATAAAAGGAAATAATCTTGATAATGATAATTAATCTTTTTCTTACGATGTGTGAAAATTATACTTTGAGGTTAGATGAATACTGACTAGAAATTTCTGTATGGTTCAATTTTCATCTTTGACTACAAAGTGTTGAGTAGATAACAATCAAGGCGATTGTTTCAAAGCTTGTCGAATCAATTTGTTTTTCTTGAAATCATATTTACATGGAAATAAAATTAATGCCTCGATCATCTAATTTGTTTCAATTTTTGATGAAATTCAACGTTTATTTCTAATGTTTGTAGAAGTAAATTTTGCAAAACGGAAAGAATTTTATTGCAAACGATATCAATTAAATATTATAATGAATCAAATGTATAAACATGAATCAATAAAATTTATTCTTATCTCTTCTTTTCAATATTAGTATTTGTTTTTTTTAACTCGCATACTCTTCCGCCTTATTGCTTATTTCGAATAAAAGGAAATAAGCTTGATAACGATGGTCTGCATTTTTTTCGGTATGTGTAAATTATACTTAAGAATTAGATGAATTTTATTCAGAAATAATAACTACACAATTCAGGTAGGTGATTTCATTGAAAAGTCTAATTTTTCTAAATTTATCAATTGTTTTGTAATTTGATATTCTTAATGCTAAAGCATATTTCTTTACAAAAACGGTAAATTTATTTAAATATCTATTTTGGGGAAGCTACACTGATTTTTTATATTTGCATTTACATACGTTTCAATGCTATTTTACATTATTGGATGCCATTTTCTCAAATTCTAACCTTTGAGAGAATTTTCTCATACCTTAAAATCTTAAGTATATTTTTGTTCCAATTCGGTGTAATCATTTCTCAATGTGTTCTACAGTTTCTGAACTAGAAAAAAAATTATTCTATTGTTTAGAAATGCTTTATAGTTGTTTTGGTGCTTCATAAATGTGACAAAAAATCGAAAATTTCGTAGTATTTATCATTCGAATGCCACTCTTTAAAGAATAGATAGAAATAAGGCTTGGTTCTTTATTTTAGAAACTAGATAATCTATTTCTTAAACTATCTGCAAATTTTAAACAAATCATTTAATTAACCTTTAAGCAAGAAAACTTTTGATCAATACTTTTTTTTGCAAAAGAAATTTTTTTTCCCTTTTTAAAAACTTTTACAGCTTTATTGGAGCATTTTGGTTTCATAGAAGTTTTTACTATCCCTTTTTTTAATGCAAATATTCAAAAATATAACTATTTTCGAGCATTTTTCAAAAAAAAAAAATCGTCTTGAATTTATTTAAATATTTTAAATTTTAATCTTTGACAATAAAGTGTTCAGTAGATAGCATGAAAGTGACTGTTTCAGATCTTGTTTATCATAACGTGGTAAAACAATGTATTCTCCCTGTTTTCCAAAAACTTTATTATAATCGCACTAGCAAATTTTCAAAACACACTGATGTATATTATAAATGTTGACCTATCAACTTTCCTGAACTGATTCGCCAGATTTATTTTTCAGATTTTATTCTATTTTAGTTGTAATTTACCACTGAATTACTACATAATTACTTTCTGAATTACCACTGATATGTCAAACAAAGTTGACCTATGTTATTATAGCAAAATCAAAAGCTATTTCGTATTTATAATGTTTTACTAAAGCGCATACTGGACTTTTGTAAGTTGAATGAAACCTGCATCTAGTTTTATTCTTATATATATTTGATATGAGAAAAATAATTCGAATTGTGGAAGTCACTCCAATTATCATTACTCCTCATATGTATGTTACTTAAAATAAAACTCCCTTTGCATGAATAACAACCGACTATTATTAATAAAGGATGTCCCAAAACTAACGCATGATTTGAATTTGCCCCATTCGTGCAGTTAAGTGTTGGCATTTTTATTAAAACTCCATTTGATAACTGCCATTTTTGGAATAATGAAAATGTAGTGTTACATGCAAGAACGTATCAACAAAGATTTGAATTAAATAAAAAACAGTTTTTTTCTTTAAATTATGAGATTTTTATTGAATCGTAAAATACAAGCACATAATAGGGTTATGTATGGAATAACACATAGGAAAATGGCCTCGATGGCTTTTCTAGCAAATACGCACTCTTTTGCTGATTTTTCGATGACCATTTTGAATAAATGTGGCTGAATTTCGTTGATGCAGCGCATGACTTCAAATAGTCTCATAAAAAGAATGACAGTGGTGTTAAGTCACACGATCTAAGGGGCCAGTCCTCAAATATCCATATTGCGGCAGCCAGAATTTCATTATTTTTGAAATATTGTTTAACAAAGAAAACACGTCGTTCTATCGCACAACACTACTTTTACTAACCCTAAACTACCAGCTGTCAAATGGTTTTTTTAATAAGATTGCCTACATTTTGTCACACGAATGGTGGCAAATTCAAATCGTGCGTGAATTTTGGGACAGCCTTTATTAACTAATGCTATTATAATTTTCAATTAATCGCACTAGTTATAGCATATCCACAAAGAAAGTGTTGTAATTATTCAATATTTCGGTTTCGTAGAGAGGAATAAAGTTTTTAGACTGAGGCGATTCCGATCAATTATCGTATATTAATGTAATTTTGGAAAAAAATTCAAATATTACCAAAATGTTTGGGATACCACTAATTTAAATCTCGACTTAACCTAGCAACCCATTTTCAGACATTATAAAATGGATTGACTGTTCAAATGCTTTACCCAAGTCAAAAACATCAATAAACGCTATCTCATATTTTGTTCGTTTGTGAGGAAACAAGGTATTTCAGTAACTTGGAAAAAAGGCATAATTATGAGTTTCAGAAAGGCCGGTCCAAGTTTTGTTCATGGAAAAGCAAATCGATTTGACGTTTTCATGCAATAATGGCTCAATTTCATCAAAGAATGAAAGCTTACTTCAAAAATGCGAGGTAAAAAAGCGAAATTGTGGGCGGAAAATTCCTTACTGATGAAAATAGAGCTAGATGAATTGCACGCATTGCGTGCAGTAACAGAAGATCTATAATGCAAGGTTTATCACAAAGCATATCCATGCTGTCTATAAAATGAATTTTGCTGCGAATTGATAAACCGAGACAGATCTTGACAGAGACAGATCATGGATCTCCTTAGCGTGGTAGAATTGTCGAAAAGTGGTAGTTTCGGGCTACTGAAAGGAACAGTATATAATAAATGAATTCTAATAATAACTACCTTTTACTCTCTGACGAAAATATTGCAATTATTAGTGCGATACATTTTTGTTCAATAAACAATTTGTTTCTCAAAGACATCTAATGTATTCATTAACTGTTAGAATAGATTAACGCTTTGCAGTCCGAAAAATAATTAGATGCAAAATTATTCACCTGATACAAAGATTTATTTATTGCCATGAAAAATATTTATGCATAATTCTTTTAATTCGAATTTTTTTGAAAAATTAATTTACATCTCTTAACCATTATGTAGGGATTTTTAACAATTAAATTTGAAAAATAAATAAATAAAACGTCAAAATAATGCAAAATCTTGAATGATGAGTCAGAGGTACACCATCGGAGTGCAAACGGTTAAATTTATTTTTGTTTGTCAGTTTTATTGAAAGGATTTAGAGAACTTGCATTGTAACTCAAAATGTTCTGCTGGTACTAATTGTATGCAAAATAAAACAATAGGTATTTTTTTCAGTTAAGTTATATTAGAATCCAAATTTATAGCATCAATAGGCCTATTTCGGAGTAGACCTAGTAATTTTGGACTGCCGTCAGAGGACAAGGGAAACACCTGAGCGGGCATCCCCCATTGCAAACTTCCGAACCACATCCTATGATTGGTCCCTATGTTTTTAACCCATTGACTGTCAGACATATTTAGAGCATCTTGCTCTGAGTGCCAAGGTTTTATTTTGCAGAATACATGAAAATTTACACAATATAATTATATTAAGCTACTGATATAATATTGTAATAACATTTACAGTAATTTTTATTGAAAAAAAAAAAACACCACGAGATAACTCGTAGCTGGCGTCACTGATAAAAATTCCTGTGCTGGTTGCCACTTACGAGTTATCTCGTAGTGTTATATATATATATGTACAAAGGAAAGAAAAAAAAACGTAAGGAGACTAGGTATTTTTGTCCACAAAAGCCCCGAGAAGCCAGCACTTTGCGTTGATCCTTGTTTTAGAGTTTATCATATTCAGCAACAATAATTTTTTTTTTACATTTATGTATAAATTTATATTTATAAACACAATTTTTATAATCTAATCGTCTAAGTTATAATTTTTATAATAAAAATTGAAAATTAATGTTTTTTTACTAAATAAAAATATTTTTAAAAGGTGAATGAAAAATTTATAACTAAAATGCCATTTGTAATTAATCTAAAATTGCAGGACGCACTACGAGATATCTCGTAGCTGGCAGTTTTGATACACACGCTTAATACGAGATATTTCGTAGCTGGCAGTCAATGGATTAACGTGCTGTAAACCGACTTACACGACTGTTCTTTGATGGAATCGGGTCTCAAACTTGAAAACCTCTGGTTCTGAAGCCAAGATCTATTCACCAGGTCACTACCACTTTTAGTGGCCTACATTATTCATATATATTCCGATGACGATACCTTACCATAAGGCCACCCACGGCCTCATCGGTATTTTCCGGTATTCTATAAGATACTGTATTATGACTAATTTGGAGAATCAACCAACTTCCTATACTCGTTCCATTCCTCGATGCAAATTGTTCGTCACCAACATTTATAATTTAACACGTACTCGAACAATACCCGATTTATTGAGAGTACTTTTTTAAAGTCCATTCTAGAATAAACTTATATTTGTTTCACCAGTTTCTTACGTAAGAATTCAAGACACAACAAACGTACGCAAAATAAAGCAGCAATCTGTACTTCCTAGCATTTTGTTACTAGATATTACAACAACTGATTTGATGAATCAACAACCTTTTCCTTTCTCTTTTGAATACAAATGCAACAAACTGTCTCAACAAACAATTCACAAGCTACAGACACTAGAACATTTCCATCTATTGTACGAGTATTCCTTTGGCATAAAACGAATTTAAACAAGTATTTGTCTGCAGTAGAATTAAATTTGCTATTTTTATTTCATCATTGTTGTATGAAAGAATTAAAGAGATTGAAGAATAACTCTTTTGCTTGGCGGCATCCAAAGCAGATTCCCTGTAGCATCTGTTTCTATTGCCCGGCTCCTTAGTGTTTTAAGAATCAAGTTGGGTTCCAACTTTTCATATCCAACTCACAGACAGTCTTTCGTGAAAAGACCTTAATAGAATTATGACGGAAGAGTTTTCAGCCAGCGAAACTAATGGGCCGAGAGAAGTTTCTGTAGCGGGTTTATGCGCTATGAGTCCCTTTCGTTGGTTACGCTGAATTGAATTCTGCAATAATCGAAAAAAAGGGGCCCTTTTTGCCCCCTCCCCTTTTTTTCCTTCTTTCTTTCTTTCTTTCTTCATGCATCGTTCCGCTTTTCGTTTTAAATCGAAAAATATTCTACCCACTTTTCCTTAACTTATGTAGTTAGAAATAACTGAAATCTGAGAATTCAAAATCGTGACTGTTTAGGAATGGAAGACGGATCTGGAAAAAGAAAATTAGAGAGGCGAATACAATTTAATAATGTTTCATTTTTTTAATTCCATTATTTTAGAATTCTTTCTATTTCTTACATTCTTTGGTCTTTATTATTCTTTTTATTTTTGATAAGGAAATTTATACTGCGATAAGGAACTTAAAAGGTTTTTGGACTTGAAACACTAGTTTTTAAGAAAGAATTATCTAGTTTTTAAGTTAATTCAAAGATAAGAGTATTTAGATATAAAGATAAGAGGATACGCAAATAAATTTCATTTGCAATCTGTAAAATAGCTAGACTTTATTGCTTTTCATAATTTTAAAAAAAGTACTAGAGTATTTTTCTTTTAAGATGCTTTGTTTACAATTGAGAGGTTTATTTAAATATGCACAATACAGCAATTATTTTTGTTAAATAGAAATCATTCTATTTTTCCTTATTTTCGAGCTCCAACATTGTTACTTTCATTTAATCCAATTAATCAATATTTGGAAAGCTTGGTTGGTAGAACGTTGAACTAGTATTCCTTAGGTTGCGAATTCAAACTCTACCGGCCGAAGATTCTCCGTGTGCGTGGTGGCTGGTGTGCGTTAAATCTCTCGTGGTCACTAAGTCCTCCATGTTAAGATTAATACCATTGGGGGGGCTACTGGGTTATAGGCGAACGTTCTCTGTCCCAGATCTGAATTACGATCTGTGAATGAATGAATTCCGCCCCATAAAAAGGGTTTGTGACGTGTGTGAGCTAGAAGTCATGCTTCTGACCTCGGGTGCTCAGGGGGTTATACCCTCAAAAGGTACTGCACTCCTCCTTCTGTTGTAAAGCGAAACACGACGACAACAGCAATCAATATTTGTCTGGTTGTAGCCATCAATTAATAATTATTAAATTAATAAAATTTCATTTCATTAAATAATTTAAGAGGGTTAATTACCTGACGTGATATGCGATCAGCATGCCGGAATGAAACTGTTGAAATTCTTAGTGCAACTTACAGTTGAAAAAAAAATATGACTTAGCTATTTGAGAATTTTGTTCAAGTGTACTACGAATGAATTGTTTTCATTATTCTCTCTTTATATTTATAAATTTTTAATGATAATTATGTACTGTATCAATTCAAGAAATTGCATTCCATTATAAATTCAATTAATTCATTAAAAATTCAATTAATTCATTGCAATTTTAATCCCTTTTAATGTCATTGAAAGAGAGAAACCTAAAACAACAATTTAACTCTTCTTTGTTATTTGCTATGAATCTTATGGCAATAAAAGCGTGAGATCAGTTAATCCTTTTTAGTGCCGCATTTCAAAAATCATGATTTAGATATAACGCTTGCAAACATTTCGAATATTTAAAACAAAATAACTGTTAGATAGCATATATGCTAGCCTATAATAGCATAATAAAATTTAATGCTGTATTCGTAAAAAAACATTTCCTACAAAATTCGTGGGGGAGGAAAATAGACCGACTTCTAACCTGCTGAGTTTGAGTTCTGTATGGTACAAAAACCATTTTTAGCTAAGCTGCGTCACATTCATGGAATTAAAATATGAACATCAATTTATAATAAAATAAATTTATATGAAATAAATCGAAAAGCGTTTATAAAATCCAAATCTCTGCAGGCTTAAAAATGAGTCATAAAAAACGCAAGTAACTCGCCAAAATCATGGTGAGATTTCTGAAAAAAAAAAAAAAAAAAGAGGAGCTCTACAAAGAAAAACGTGGACGTTCTAGAATGTGTAGGATTGTTACAAATTGAAAAAAATGTTGGCTCCCTCTTCAACGAATGTCAGGAGGTGAATTGAGTGTATCCAATTCTCAGCTTAGTTTAAATGGTGTTCAGTTTTTTGCATTGTAAATTGGGCCAGAGATTTATTGTATGCTTAATTGCATGAAGCTTATTACGAATAACTGCGTCCCAGTCAATTTAGCTGCCATATCAGCCTCTTCATTTCCCGAAATTCCCACGTGTGGGAGGACCTAACAAACCCATTGAGAAAGTGGGTTTGTTAGGTCCTCCCACACGTTAGAGATCCACTGAAACTGTGAGTTAAACATTTTGAGGCTAAAGTCAAACTAAAAATTTTGAAATTTGTTTTGCTACCTTCTGTAATAAAAATATAAATTTTAGAAAGTTTGATAAAATAATTATTGGTAAATGAAAGATGTGGAAAAATTATGGAAAATAGTATATTTTAATTATTTGGGATTAGAATTTTAATTCAAAACATTTGCTGAGAAATATATTTGGAAAACTTATAAGTTATATGCACATTTCTTGAAATTTAATTTTCCTTTTTTTCTATTCTCATAAATTATACATTTCATTTCATTATTTTGAAAAGTTTCATAAATTTCTGTTGAATTCGATGTTTTCTGTTTATCCACGTTGGCATCTTTGAAATGATATTTTAATATTCCATACTTCTTATTTATTAATTCTATTTTAAAATACCAGACAGAATGATGTCTGGTTGAACTTGGATGAATTTCAACAAAAGGTAATTTTCTTGCATGGTTACCCAAAAATATTTGATTTAATGGAAAATTATTTCTTTAAAAAATAGAATAACGTTATATTGAATTTTATTTGTAGAGACGTCAGGAAGGAGGATAAGTAAATGATACGAGATCCAGACGTGAATTTTTTATCATTTACTTATCCAATTTCATATCTTACTCATTTATTCCTTAGACGTAATGAATAAATTAGGTGACATTTAATACATTGAAAATGAGAAATGGTGTACGTTACAAATAATATTTTATATGAAAATCATAATACATTAGCTCAATACGATGGAAGGTTTTCAAAATGAATTTTTTAGAGAACTTCAAGTTGAATTTTTTGATATCATGTATGAGATATTAAAATTAACAAATAAATAAAAGCACAATATTGTTAACAAGTATATAACATATCTTGTGATAATATAAATAAAAGCGAAAACTTTTCCTTGAAGCCATTTTGAAAAACAACTCTCGGCAATGGCTTTCTAATTTTTTCGAGAGAGTCAAATTCAAAGATTCTATATCTTTAATCTTTCTAGCTTTGAATGCTTTTGCATAATTTTGTGTTGCAGTGCCCCTTTTACAAAATATTTTAATCACGTTTAACAATGTAATGGTGGAATAACTATAAATCTTTTATATAGGTAGATGCAAAGTTAAAAAAAATCTTACAAGTTGCTAAAGTCAAGATAACATAATTCTGAAAACCTGTCATGATTAAAGAAAATTTGGCATGGCATTTTTTTTTGGCATTCATTTTTTTGGCATTCATTTTATAGATATTTAATTTATAAATATGATAAGGATAAACAAATGAGATAGAAAGTTCCGAAATGATATTGTACTATTGAACTAAAGAGATACGATTTATATTGCCAAAAAATCGAGTAAAAAAGAATAAATACAAATAATAAATTAATGAATGTAGTCAAAACTAAAATGGAATCTAGTCTTGTTTTCCCTAATAAATTTTTAACGTGAATCCACCCACCATCATTCTATGTTTTCAGTTCAGTTATATTAACGCCCCTTTTTTAAAGCAACACTAGGTATGAATTAAGACAGACTTCTTAACCCTGAAACATGGTCAGATGACGAGCATGACATTTTAGCTGCTCTCTCTCTCTCTCTCTCTTAACTTCCTCACCAGACCAGCTAGGGGATTCTATATTTTGAAAAGAAGTGTAAATAAAGGTACGATAATTATTTATTTATAAATAAATTTTCAAGATATTAAATACCTCATTCGTGAAAGAATCTTTTTTTTGGAAATCCAAATCTATATACAAGTAGAAAAAAATAGAATGTTAAGGGTTTAATAAATCTCTTCTAATAAGAAGGGAGAATGGGTATGTGTATCATGGTTCTCTATTGTCCCTATTGTTTAACCCTTTAAAGTTCGAAAAATAATTAGATGCAAAATTATTCACCTAATACAAAGATTTGTTTATTGCTATGAAAAATATATATAATTCTTTTAAGTCGAATTTCTTTGAAAAATTAATCTACATCTCTTAACCATTATGTAGGCGTTTTTAACAATTAAATTTGAAAAATGAATATAACGTCAAAATGATGCACAGTCTAGAATGTCGAGTCACACTTCACTTCGGACTGCAAAGGTTTAATCTGGAGATACCAAATTAATTTGGTACAAATATATTTTGAAGAGTAAAAATGTAAGATTGGATTAATTTAAAAAATAGCTTTTAAAATACTATTTTATTAAAATTTAAGTGATTCATACGTTAATTGCCTGAAATATCATTGCAGATTTAATTTTATATTCTTCTAATATTCGAAGTATCATCTTTTCAATGATATGAGTGAACTGTTTAAAGAGATGTTCTCCTGAATTCTGGCAATTTTGTTTTTATAGCATAGTTTTCAACAGTATGCGCCATCGTTGCAAGGAAATTCAAGCTATTTTCATTGTTTCCAAAAATATTTAATCGATCTGTTTCCTTTCTTGTTGGAAGCGAAAAAATAACTCTGTTCGTTATTTGTGCATAAAAAATAAGAATTTGAATTCACACATCTATGAAAGAAAGCGTGCATTTTGAAAATATATTACACAGATACACAAGTTTTTAAATGATGACAGGATGTCCATTGCACAGTAAAAAGAACAAGTGTAGGGCAATTATGAAAACACAACTTTAAAATTTAATCCTCAAAAATGTTTAATTAAGGGAGTTAGAAATATCAAGTAATGCACAAAAGATTAAAAGGAAACTAAACACGGCAATTATTTCCATTCGAACCAGTTAGTCACCAAAGGCAGCTAGTACTAAATAAACAGTTTGGTTTTGTGTTTTCTTACAAAATTTCGATGAAAGGTTCTAAATCAGGATGGTATTTTTAATTACTTCTGTTTACTTAAAGAAATTCAAAGGAGCGCTTTCTTTTTGCGTTTTTGCAGCCACAAAATTAATGTACTCGGCCCCAAGTGGGTTTGGAACTCATTGTTCGAGAAGTACTGATTTCTGAGATAAGATTCTTATCGCTTACTACCCTAATTTAAAGATATAATTTACTTTGAATGCGTTTACTTTTATAAGCAAAAGTTATTTATTTTTCGATGTTAAGTCTCTTGAGATCTACAGTTTATTAAACGAGAGGTTGCGTTCATAAGATGCTATTAACGAGAAAATGAAGAAAGTAGAAAAGAATGGAAAGATTCGGGATTAAAATTAATCTTTTTTTTTCATTTCCTGGAGTAAAAATTAAGATTCGAAACAGATGAGCAAAGGACTTCAATCTCTAATTATCTTTGCACGCTAACTTCGGGAGTTGGATTCAATATTTGTTTTATGGCACAAAAGCCATGGCACATTCATGAGTAAAATATTTATACCAATTTATAATAAAATCAAAATATGGAATGTTTACAAAACCCAAATGTCTAAAAGCTTAAATCTGTGGGTCACGGAAAAACGTAACAATGACATAAGTTATGTTACTGTGCTAAAAGGTGCGGTTAATGTTTATATAAGGTTATTAAAACCACTGTTTTTCAAAAAACTGAAAAGGCTAACATGCGGGGTTTTAGACATCAACTCATCCAATTCAAGGTGAGATTTCTGAAAACATGTAAGACTCTAGATACATACTAGAAAACGCGGACACTTCAAAAGGATGTTTCACAATGTGTAAAACGGACATAGGACTATTATACATAGAGCAAAATGGTGCTGGGTCCCCCATCAACAAATATCGGTGAGTGAACCAAGTGTGCCCATTCCTTAAACTAGTTAAAATTGGACCCAATTTTCCTCTGTTGTTGTTACTTATGGCACTTGCCTTATGGACAAGCCCCCCCCCCACTGATACAGTCGCAAATTTAAACCGAAAAGAGGCGCGTCTTTTTTTTTTTTTGAGGTAGTGCCAACAAGGGTCAAGAGTACGACTTAGCTACACACTCACCATAATCGCTTGCACAGTCCCTTTTTAAAGAGGGCACAGTCTTATATCTCACCGATTGCACACAGAGGAACAACCATGCCCAAACCGGAATTTTAACCCTGGACTCCAAGAACACGAGGAAGACGCGCTACCTCTGTGCCAGAAAGCCAAATTTCTTCTGTGTAAAGTGAGTCAGAAATATATTGTGGGCTTAATTGTCCTGACTTCGGGAAAATATCTTAAAATGAGAAATTCCTTTTCGTAATTTACTTTTATTTTAGGATGTTCTATTTGACTTAAATTTCTGTCATCAATGCTTTTAAAGATAAATATGTTGTTTAAGTCTTGTTAAGACGCTAGATAGAAAAACTCAGACATTTCACAAGAAGGTGTTAAAATAGATATAGGAGTATTACACATTGAGCAAAATGGTGCTGGGTCCCCGTCAACAAATATCGGTGGGTGAACCAAGAGTGCCCAATCCTGAAACTGGTTAAAACTGTGTCCAGTTTTCTTCTGTGTAAAGTGGGCCAGAAATATATTGTGGGCTTAATTGCCCTAACTTCGTTAAAATATCTTGAAATGAGAAATTCATTTTCGTAATTTACTTATATTTAAGAATATTCTATTTGACTTAAATTTCTGTCAGCAATGCTTTTAAAGATAAGCATGTTGTTTAAGTCTTAAATATTTTTAAAGAATTTCTGCGATGAATGATCGAAGTTTTCGAGAATTATCTTATCAATTTGGGTGCCTCCAACACTATTTGACAGATGCCTGTAATTAGCACCTATTATCTAGTTAGATGAACCGCTCTCTATTATCGTTAAAAAAAGTGTCACCACCTTTTAATATCGTGTTTAGAATTTGAATTTTTATCAATGAGCCAATGCTCTCATTGATGTAACTATCAATATTTGTGTTTTTATATGAATAAAGATTATTCCGTATTTAAAGCCGTTTGTTTTAAATCAAATATATATGCACAAATACAATAATATTGAACGAACATTTTTAGAGGTTCTTTAAAAACTAATATTCTCGTAAATTGTTGCTTTTGACTAATCTGTTTCAATAAGTTCTTGAGTGTATATATTTAAGTTATGCAGAAGACGGATATGATTTCACATGGCGTTTTAAATAAAAAAATGAGCAATTCATATGAAATGACTGCTTCAAAATTCTAAGAAGTATCTGCTTATTATTAGGATATATTTAGTATATAGTTACTTAACTACAAGATAATCTGAAATCAATTCAAGCAATAAACGACAGCAAGAATTTTAGGCTAATTGCGATATATTTTTCTACGATTGAATTAGACATTCAGTTTATTTTATTTGATATATATATTCGCATCTAAAGTATCTCTCCCACTTTATTATGGAAAAATATCTTGACTTTTCCATACTACCAGATATTGGTTAAAGTGGCAATTAGTGTGCCTTCTGAGTTTGTCGCCAATATGGCAACCCAACAGAACGCTCTTCTAGCAACCCTAATGCTGTTTTGTTTACTACTTTTAACAATGTTTTAGTTGAACTTAAAGTAAGAATATTTTAAGAAAAATGTTAAAATAAAAGTAATAAAAAATATCGATGAAAGATTTTAATTTTATTCTTCATGATAATTAGAAGCTTTTTTACAACTATTAAGACATTGCAATTTTATTTTTAATGTGAAAACGAATCAACGAACTTCATTCTTTTGCAATTTTTAATTGTCAATACGCGCTTCATGAAATCGTCTGAATTCGTATTTTACGAAATCGTCTGCTATCTTACTTTAAAAGTCAGATGCAATGGAATTAATTATTCGCGGCTCTAAATACTTTTTTTGCTCTAACGGTTGATTTCCTTGATAATTTGTTATGCCGGTAATTGTGCAAGAATAATGGAATGGAAGACAGTAATTCGAATAGAATTGATGAAAGATGTGGGATATATATTTTTTACGAGCTGATGAATTTAGGGAATAATGCTTGTTTGAAATGTTGTATGAAGATTGGTTTGATTTCTTCTTCCTCCGTTCTTTCTCTTCTTTTGATTATGCTCTGAATCTGCTAACTACACAGTCCTTATGTTCAATGTGCTAGCGAAGCTACTAGGTTCCCGCTCCCACGGCTAGTCCAGCCGCAGGATGTTTTTTTAAGTTAAAAAGTTCTGCCCGGTGCCTTCAACAGATGCCAGAGGCATCGCATGCTTTAACCTTTGCTCTGTGCCCAACAGACTGGCGCAGCCGGTCTGAAAAGAAAACAATACTTATCGGTAAAAAAAATCATAATTATATTGCGAAAAGTGATAACCGTAACTATTCGACAGACCGTAACTATTCAACAGTGTTTGTTTATTTTGTCCGTCATCTTTATTGGCTATTTGGCATCCTTGGCGCGGCAAGCGGCACACTAAATGTTACTTTCACCCAGATATATTCCATAATAAATTAAGGAAACTAAACGGCAATGTCGTGATGTTTTGGAGTTCCGCGGTGTGACAAAGTGGTCACGAGCACCCCCACGTCATAATTTGGAATAATACTTTAATTTGTTAGTTTCGGGAAAAGTTAAAATTATTTGAAACTGGTTTAGACGAGCGCAATAAAGATCTAACGTCATGATATTTGGTATTTAGCATTTTTTTGGAAAATAATTTAGTTAATTAGAATAATAAATTTATATTATTTGTGGGACTATTGAGAACTTTAATGGAGTTATGTTGCACGTTCCTTTTATTATGGGTCTGGGCTATTTTGCTTAGTTGAGAAAAATAGATAATTCCAGGAAATATCGCGTGTAGCACATCGTAGCTATCTAGGGCCTAAACAGGTATAATTTTGATAATTTAAAACGCCAGACTGGTAACAGAGTTAGTTGATTCTCAGCTTTTTAACGGCTGGAAAGTTGACATAAGGAAACTAAAGTATATCTCTCAATTGATTATGGAAAATATCTGGATGACATTTCAAATAGTTTGGAAACTTTTTCTCACCTACACTTAGAAAAAAGTTTGTGGCATTAGCGGGTTTGATTTAACCTTTATCAACTCATAGACACCACTACTGAGATGTAAGTTCACATACATATTTTAAGCTGAACACAGATTTTATGCATTTTCTTTTATTCAAACGAGATAGACCTTTACTGAGAACACAGGTAATGATTGTGGTTGCTAATCAAAGTAATTGAGATGTCTTTCAAGGAATTTAATCGGGGAATGCGACCAGCAAAGCATTAAGCATCTAATTAGTTTTTGGATGGCAAAGGAGCGTTAAATGTTAAATTAGACTATCCAGATAGATCAGGGAACGTGATTTGCTAGTGGTTATCGAAGGATCGTGGATTTGATGCTGGTTTCTGCAAAATAATTTATCATGTTTGTCCTGTGGCAGCAGTTCAAAATTACGGAGTGAAACCAAAAATAATTCATGAATAATTTCCAAACAGGTTTCAATCAAAGTAAGTAAATAAATAATTCTGTAAGGTCTGTACGTGACTAGTTGTTCGGCAATGTAAACATTTGCTTAGTTAGTTTGTTAGAAGTCCCCCACTGGCCTGCCCTACTTAAAAGGATGTAAAGCCAAAAGGTCACCAGTATAAACAGAACGAACACATTTAAAGTCTTTCAAAAACCTTAAAATAGAAATTAAACATTAAAACATAGAAAACTCCCCAATAAATACAAAATAGAATGATACAACTCAAGCCGCTCCATAAAATTATAAGTCACACGGAACTACACTACAATGCAACCAAAGAATATCAAAAATGCACTAACATACAAAAAATAACTATACTGAAAAAAGAAAAGGTTAAATAATAAAAAAGAAAACTAAACAGACGATCGCAAATTTCAAGTTATCATATGAGAACAATATTTTTTAAGTCATTATTTGTCTTAATTTTTTTAAGTCATTAACCAGCTTAAACCGGTTGGAAATAATCACGAGAACTCTCTCTCTCTATTTTTTTTAAACTTACATTTTCAATTTCTCTAGCTGATAAAAGTTTTGGAGCTCAACTGATTTTAAGATAGGATAAAAAAATCGTTTCTCTAAATATTGACGCATGAGTAATCGGATAGTCTTGAGATTGTTTCAAACCGGTTTGAACTGGTTAATGACAATTCCTAAGAATTCAAAGCAGGAATAATTTGGTAATCTAGTTGTAAATTTAGATGACGATAAATCGCCAAATGTGACAACTTTCTGCATTATTTTCTAATTATCCTAAAGGCAAAAAGGTGATGTCTCCAAAGCTATGTCACCAATTTGTTGTATACGCATTTTGAGGCTTCAAAACCCCCAAACTAAAATAACGTCATGTTCTCCCATGATAAAAAGTGTCAAATTTAAAGCTTCTAAAAATTCATAAAAATTTAAATAATAAAAATTCCACAGAATCAAAATAAAGTAAATCTCCCCCCCCACAAAATTTGGCCATTATGGACATTGTTGATTTCTCAACGATTCTAATTACAATAAAAAATGTGATATCAGACGGACACCAAATTAAAAGAATACTAAAAATCAAGACAATCTTTTTCAAATACTCAATTTTTAGTAATAAAATAAAGGATATCCAATAATAGTAAGTCAAAAAATTTTAAGGAATAGGTAACAATTAGCAGGAATAAAAGCAAAAGGATTTACAAAAAAGCACTACCGAAGATTAAGTCTCAATGTCAAGTAGATTAAATCCCCAGTTAACCTAAAATAAGGATAAAGTAGAATTTAAAAGATATTTTTTTATGTGCATCTTCAAGTTTATAAAATATATGTTTGCATTTCTTCATTTATGCTAAGTGTTTGATCAGGAGTAAGGATTTTTTAAGTTAGTGCTTATTTTAAAATGTAAGTTAAATAATCTGTCAAAATAAACCATCTCATTAAAAATGCTTGAAGATGATAGCATTAGCGGAACAAGTCAAAAAAAATATTTGGGGTTACCGTATTTTCATACGAATTAAATTGTCGATATTCAAGCGAATATTGAGAAATTCGTTACATTGATATTTCTCAAAATTTTTGCAAACCTGTTTGAAAACGAATAGAAGTCCTTAATTGTGTTTGGAAAATAACATCTTAATAGAATACAATGGAATTATATTGAAATAATTATGATATTTAAATGTACTCATTAAATGTCTGTAAATTCTTAAAAATGAAAACATATGTAAAGAAGATTTTACGAAATCTGAATCACACCTCAAATATTAAATAATACATGACACAGGGCGAATCTAGTGAATCAAATAAGTTAAACATATTTCTGATCTTGACTTAGATAATAAAACTTACATTCAGGGAAGAATGATTAAAAAATAATTATCACCTTCAATAATTAATTTGATAATTTTGACATTTTTTAAATTACGGCTCCATTTAGAATATTTTTATGCATTTTTCTGGCATTAATATAAAGTTTAAACAATTATGATAAATGAAATGAATGCTGCGAAATATGTTACTTTGATGCTTTCAATTTTCAATACTTTGCAATAAAAAGCAACAACAAAAATCAATACTTTGCATTAAAAAACAACAAAAATCAATACTTTGCAATAAAAAAACCAAAATTCAATACTTTGCAATAAAAAAAAACAAAATTCAATACTTTGCAATAAAAAACAAAATTCAATACTTTGCAATAAAATCCTACCTTTAAATTTTCTTCTCGGAAAGATGTACAGAAGAATAGCTTTTATTTCCCTTTTCATCATTTCTTTCCTAAATTAACTATGCTAAAGGATTCACATCAAAAAGTGAATATGTATTCTTTCAGTAGTAAATATTCACATTCATCAATTGAAGCTTCACAGTATAAAAAACAACAAATAATTGTAAATCCAGATCAAAACTAGAAAAATCGCTCAATGAAATCTCTATCGGGAAAACTTTTAAATAAGAATAGTTCTCATTGGCTCTTAATAATCTTGTAAGGGAAAAAGTTTAGCATAGAGAGGGAGAAAAACGGGATTTTTAAAACTGATCATGTGATACAATAATAAGAGGTTATCAACCTTTTTATGTCATTTCAATGATTAATAAAAAATAAAATATATAATTTTAACTCTGAAAATATGAAATTAGTGTCACATTCTTGTTTTTTAAAATGGCAGATGACACATTTTTATACTTAACTCTGGAAGTTAAAAAAATTTCAAAGCCCACTCAATTTTGGGCAGCTTTTGTTCACAATTCTCAGTGTATTTTCTAAAATATCTCATCCATTTATGTTTCGTAATTTTTATGATCTAAAGCATTATCTCAAATGATGCTTCTTACTGTTTCAATAATATAATATGGTTTAACACAAATCAATGCTTTAAAATAATTTTAACTAGGGGAAAAAAGGACAAAATATGTGATTTTCGAAAACAAATTCTATTTTCGTAATAAATATTTACTACAGTCTTAAATTTAATGCAAAAATAATACTTGCATAATTTCTTTTTTACTATCGCTGATAGATTATATTCCGGCGCATATCCAAAAGTTAAATAGCTTCTATAAGCAGTTCTAATTTCTTAGATTAGTTTAGTTACATTAATGTCCCTTTGTAAAGCAACACTATTTCGGGTTGGATCTCGTTTTGAACCGCGGTCAGATAACAACGACGGCACCTGAGCGGACAACCCCCGCTCGCCCATCAGCGGGAGAACGTTTGGCTATGAAGGATTTAACGTGCAGTAGACGCACATAAACGACGGTTCTTCGATACAATCGGGTTTCGAACTTGAAACCCTACTTTCATGAGCCGATACCTTACCACCTGGCCACCACGGCCCTATTAATTTCATAGAATTGCTTATGTAAATTATCATTTTTCTCAATGCTTACCCAGTCAACCTCATCGGATAATGCGTATCAAAATCCCGTGTCAAAAATTTAACGATGGCGAGTATACTCGTCTAAGAGAGAGTATGTTTAATAGGGAATTATATTGACTTATTTGTGACTTATTTATTTCTATACTAACATTTATTTATTTACTTAAACTAACATAAATAAATTTATTTACTAAAAAACACACACGTTTTGCATATAAAAGAAAAAGAAAACATAAACAAAATTAATTTATTGTTTTAATTTGCTGTTAGAGAAGGGTTCCGAGTAAAGCAAAGTACAAAAGGATTATAATTCTGGGTTTTATTACCAGATGCGCTTCTTAATATTATCCTCCTAAAATAATTTATGCTTGCCTAATCGTTTTTGGGATGAATGACTATTACAATACAGTGGTACATTTAAAAAAACAATTCATATTATACGCGGGTTTTTTTGATAATAATTATTAATAATCTTTTATTTCGTCCTTTGATTTCGACTTGGCTACAAAATATTTTAAACATACTGAAAATTACGAACATGTTTGAGGTTTTATTAAATTTGTGATTCAAACTGCGAATTCTCTCCACGTATTACTCATGACGAATTAACTCGTCACAACGCAAAATGTTGTACTTTGCGTTATTTGGTTCTTTGATTTCGACTTGGTCACAAAATATTTTAAACATACTGAAATTTACGAATATGTTTGAATTTTTATTAAAATTGTGATTCAAACTGCAAATTGTCTCTACTTATTACTCCTGTCGAATTAACTCGTCATAACTCAAAATTTTGTACTTTGCGTTATTTGGTCTTTTGCTTTGGACTTGGCCACAAAATATTTTAAACATACTGAAATTTACGAATATGTTTGAATTTTTATTAAAATTTTGATCCAAACTGCAAATCCCCTCTACTTATTACTGCTTACGAATTAACTCGTCATAATGCAAAATGTACTTCTTCCATGAGTATACTCGTTTAAAACAGTTAACTTGTTAACAATATTATGCTGTTTCCAAAATATTTTCTATTTTTATAAGCAGAGTTGGTACTTTTCTGTTATAACCATACAGCTTGCCTTCTTTTTCTGCCTTGTGTAATTTTCTCCTGTCTTCTTTAAGATTCGAAATAAAGAATTTCTGGGAACCGGCTCCGACGATCTTTACAAAGAAGAATTGTAACAGAATTCGCGATGCCTTCGGCATTCGAACAGGACACTTGACGGATTTCTTTTTAAAGCTGAAAAATACCCTATGGCTTCGTTAAAAGCGGAGCGGGAATCTAGAAACTTTGCAGCCACACCGAAAGGACTGTGGAAAGAAGGAAGTCAAAATGCCCCAACTTTGGTGTTGAAAATACGAATTCGGATATACAGAAAAGAACCACACTATTATTTTCATTTACCGAATTAGATGATTTTATACGTTTATTTACGAATTTTCTTATAATGATGTTAAAGCAGATAAGATGACGAAGCACATAAATTTAGTCTTTACTAAAATTCATGTTTTCTTTTGTTTCATTTCCTACTATTATCTCACACTCTCCCTATATGTATATCTACAAATTTTCAATAGATAATAAAATACTGTTTATTCTTCCAATAAAGTTCAAGTAATTTTATTAAACTTGTAGTGTAAGACATTTGATATTAATACAGTTCTTTCAAATATTAAATCATTAGTTTTTTTTATAAATTAATTAAAAACTAACTTTTTTCCTAAAATTTTCCTTTCCCCACCGCCAAATAAGTAACGAATTCTGTTTGTTTTCTTAACATCGCCAATGAAGTTAGACTTAAAGTGTTTTCGGCCGTCTATTTCAAACGATTCTGTTTATTTTCATAATGCTTGATGCATTTAAAATCAAACATTGTTAATTAATCGATTTTTCAGATTCATTTTGAAGTACTGTCGAATTAAAATAATACAGAATATAGAAAATTAGAAAATTCTAATCTGTATTACATACCCCAACTTATGTAAAAAAAATCACGCACTTTGTGTTGCCACAATTGGAGTTGATAACTTAATGCTAGTATAATTTTTTGATCAATTATTTATAGTAATTGTAATTGTTAAGCCTGGCTAACCTAGTTGATAGGGCGTTGGAGCAAGGAGTCAGACATCTGACCTTGGGTACTCAGGGGTCATACCTCAGAAACTACTGCCCCCCTCCTTCCGTTGTAAAGCGAAACAGAGGCCACAACAATAATAATTGCAATTATTTAATAAAAAGCATCTAAAATAAAAATTTTCTTAATTACCTGAGTAGGAATTGATTTAAAAAACTGTTTTTTATATTACATGTTTTTATTTACCAAGTTAGATGATTTTATACATTTGTTTACGAATTTTTAGAGAATGACGTCAAAGCACATAAGTCTTTAATAAAATTCATGTTTTCTTTTTTTTTATATCTAATAATAATAGAGAATATTTAAGCAAATTTTAATTCTGTTAGTAATATTAAAATACTTTTTCTTTCATAGACAATTTTGAAACAATTCAGTTGATGTTTTATACATGTAATATGCCAAATAAAATTTATGAGCTTAATATATCCATACAAATAAGTATTTGAGTTCCAAGAATATCTATTCCAACAAAAATATCATTACTGGGATATAGTTAATAGACTGTATTTTAAATTTGAAAAGTAGTGAATCGTTTTCATTAATGGAAACTAATTCAATTTATAACGAACGGACTGCTTTGAATGAGCAGATTACATCGCTTTCACCAAGAGAAGCTAAAACGATTTATAATTACTTTGGAAAGTTAGTTTCTACTCTATTAATCAAATGCTAAATCTGAAACCTGTAATTTAGTCATAAATTATTTAAAATCATCTAATTCATGTATTCGTAAATAGACTTAATGAATTCGATGAAGGTTAATGCAAAAGATAATTCCCAAGTTAGTCAATTTTTGAAATATTTCTTAATTTTGACATCGAGAATAGAATAATGTTTTTTTTTGCATATCTTTGTTATCTTATTTTGTTCTTTTCTTGATAAAAATTAATTCATGAATGCTCAATTTTAGGCCTTTAAAATTAGTTTTAGTTGTTTCAAGACTCAATAATTGAGTAATTTAATACCTATAATAATTAAAATTGTTAATCGTCATTTTTAATGATTATTTTTTATTATTTACTTATTGATTTTATTAAGTGATTAGTAAAACACACAATTCGTAACAATTTTAACAATTCGAAAAAAGAGGAAAGAAAAGAAAAAAGCATTTGATTATATTTATATTATATTTTTCAATTCTACTGTTAGTTCACATTCTCCCTATATATATCTTGTTCAAATTTTCAGTCGTTAATGCTATTTTTTTATTCGTCCACTCAGGTTTAAATGCACTTTTTTAAACTAGCAGTGGATGATACTTGATGTTTATACAGTTTTTTTAAATATTAATTCATTAAAAATAAAATTAAGAAAGTTTATATTTTATATGTAAACAATTCGGTTTTAAGCCAACAGATGGGGCCATAAAAATTCCATTCAATATATATATATATTGAATGGAATTTTTAT
>JAOUZG010047704.1:6495034-6515375 GCA_026289955.1 Argiope argentata | reverse complement strand
TGGATAAGTGAACAGCAGAAACAAGATTATTAACATGATTCTTAAAGTCTGTTCATTCGCATGATACACTTATGTACATATCTATGGGAGTGTAGGGAGATTTCACTCATCCAAATTAATTGGGACATGACCCTATGTGAATAATGAAATAGATTGATAAATAAGGAAAAAAGGTTTTATTAATACGATTCTTAAAATAGGTTAGTTTTCATGATATGCATCTTCATATATCTATGGGATGTAAGCAGAATTTGCCTCATTCGAATTAATCAGAACAAGACTCTGTATGATTAACGCAATTTTTGGATTGTAGGATATGTGAAGAGCAAAAAGATTTTATTAACATTCTCAAAGCATGTTCATTTGCATAATACACTTCTGAATATATACATGGGATGTAAGCAGAATTTGTCATATCTGAATTAATTGGGACAAGTTCCTACGTGGATAATGCAATATCTGAATAGCTATATAAGTGAAGAACAAAACGTTTTTTTTAGGAAAAAAATATTCTCTTACTATGAATTAATTTAGGAACTACAAAAATAATGTTTGTATTTTGTGTAAATGCATAAAAGCCTATTCAGATCTATTTATGTCTATAAATAATCATCTGAATGCAATGAGATTTGCAGATGGTTTATTACTGATTTTTTACAATTCGACAAAATTATACTTTGTAATAAATTCATAAAGTTAAATCGTATTCAACATGTTGGTTAATATTGCTAGAAACTTTTTGAAATCTCAAAAAAAAAAAAAAAACCCTAAATATTTTCATTCTCTATTTACAAATTCCTTTATAAGAAAAATATCTTTATGATTGTTGCAAAAATTACTACGAGGAGGATTATTACTAATTTTTTGCATTAACTGGACAAAAATATACTTTATAATGGATTAATTAAATTAAAACGCATTTGACTTGTTAATTATTTTTGTCAAAATATTTTTAAAACCTTAAAAAAAGAGCTTAGTATTTACGTTCTCCATTTATTTACAAATTTCTTTATTAGAAGGATATCTTTATAACGAAGCTCGTAAATGGAACAAGGATATTTCGTTAAATAGAGACCCAGCTGAATATCGATTAAAGGAAGTTTCATTCATAGAGAATTTGTTTCAACAGTCTCTTTTATCTCCGACGAAGAATTCCACAGCACATTTTTGAAGTCCGGACTTATGCCAGGAATGATGCTAATGCACGTCTAAATTATTAAACACTTTTCTGCTCTGAATTCTCCCCCTCCCAGCACACTTTTTTTCCTGAAAAAAATCATCTGCAGTATTTTCAGCCAGCTTTGCCTTTACTGGATTTTTCAAAAAATCCTATGGAGCTTCAAAAGAAACGAAAGACTGTAAAATACTGTGTAGGATTTTAGATTTTCGACGCATGATTGAGAGAAGATCCTGAACGGGTATAAACAAGAGAAATTTTATCAAAATTTGATTTCTGAAGATACGAGCAAGAGATTTTAGCATGAAATTGGATTTACCTTACTGATTACCTTTGTATCGTCTCCAAAGGTTTGCTGTTTCTTTTCACGGAGTCTTGAAAATACTTTTAGGATAAAATTGAAATGAATTTTATCTGTCTCTAGAAATTCTTATCATATACCCCCTTCCAAATTTCGATTTAAGTGTTAAATGTCATGTTAAATTCAAAACTAAATTTCCTTTCTAATACACGGATATTTTCTTAATAACATACAATCATAGTTATCAGTTTTATTTTCAAACGTAACTGTAAGTAAGCGAAGTTGAATGTCTACTCTCAAATTTTCTAATAGTATACTTATATAATATGGTAGGTTTTTACATTAGTTTTGCTGTTTAGTGAACATAATTTTAGAATAATATCTTTTGTAGTTGACCGATCACGTGTATTCTCCCGATCACGTGCATTTGAATCGATACATGAACGTAAAATCACTCATATGGTGGATTAGATCCAAAACCTAATAAAATAATCGATTTTAGAGATAAGCAGGCTTCCTGGCTTAGGGGTAGCATGTCTTCCCCATGATTTGGCCGTAAATGGTTTGAGTCCCGGTTCGGGCATGGTTGTTCTTCTGTGCTCTCACTGTGAGGTGTGTGAATGTGCCTCCCTGTAAAATGGGGCTGTACATGTGAATGGAACGCATGAAAGTAGCTAAGTCATAATCTTGGTCCTAGTTGGCGCTACTGAAAAAAAAGGCTCTCAATAGGCTTAAAATCGCTGACGGCCGTCAGCGTGCTTGTCCATGGTAAGTGTCATTAATAACAACAACTATTTTAGAGATAAAATCATATGTTTAATTTCCTCTTTCCAGTTTTTTTTTTGTGTTTAGGCACAGTCCCTCTCACATGCATGGAAAATACAATCCAGATACTGTTACACATTGTTGGATTTGATCCAAAACGTGATGTAGATAAACATTTTTAATGATAAAATCTGTAAGCTAAATGTTATTCAACTAACGATTAAAATTTTCCAGTTATCAAACTCGTATACTCACGAAGAGTTATACAAACGTTTCACAGATGTAATTTGTAAAAAATAGATATGAATCCATTTTTTCTATTTAAAGTGCCAATACATAATTTATTTTTCCAGTCCGTTGAGCTTTTAAATTATTAGCAGGCATGATTATGAAATTAATATTTTTTGATGTCATGGAATTACAAAGTTTTCTAAACTCAGCATACACCTTGGACTTTGGATTCGGAGTTTTCACATGCACTTAATAGACAAATTGACAGAAAATATCACCTATGATGGATTCGGTCTAAAAATTTATAGACATCTACAGCAATGGCTAAAAAATCCTATGCCAGATTTGATTCATCCTGATTTGTGCTTTTTTTGAGTTACATGCTCATATGCACCAGGATGATCAAGAAGACAGATAATCTTTTAATGGACTTAAAGACAATCTTACTGATTCGAGGCATTCTGTGATACTACTTGCAAAATATTCACAGCCGAGCATGGTAAAACCATCCAATGTTAACTCACATAGAGACTACATAAAGTATCTAATACCTCAAAGAAATCAGAAAAAATCTAAAGAAGTTAATTATCGACCTAAAACTGTTGACTAGAAAATAGTTTCAATCAATGGGTTACGAACAACATTTTTACATCTGTGATATTTGCCTGCTGACGTGTACAGTACTTCTTTTACTGTACAGCTGACCACTTCGCCACCGTTGAAGAAAGCAATATCGGCAGGATTTGTTTTGAATGACTGCTGTCTTGAACAAAAAACTGGGAGATTCTCCGAACTGACTTCTTAGAGGCGGTTGGCTCCCTGCACAACACTTCGTTGGCGATTTTGTGACCGATTGGCAATTTTGCGACCGTTGGCGATTTTGTGAAGCTTTTCGATGGCATATCTTTCCTGTGTAAGTGGTTAAAATTAAAAACATTCAGTTTATTTCTGGTCAAACACGTCACATTATTTGAAAGATTGATTTGAGTAGAGACTTAATTATTCAAAATAACATATATTGCTGTAACATGATAATAAAACAAACACTTTTTGAATTTATTTCAGAAATTTTTAAAAAACTAATCGACTGATTGCTTATATATTGTTACTTTAGATATTTTCAATTAGATTAGCATTTTATCTGCTACGTGTGACAGTCTAGAGAAAAAAAAATCGTGCACAACGTTCTAAGAGCAGTCTAGAGCAATCATATTTGCATCAAACTATTTTTCGCGTGTTAGGGTCTTATCAACTTTTATTAGTTTTAAATAAAAATTTTGATTGGATTTGTAGTGAAAAACAATTGAAATTTTAAATAATAAGTAATTTTTACTATACAATAATAGTTAAAATTTTTTATCAGTAATTCCAGAGTATATTATTAAGCAAAATCATTTTTACACTACTTTAAAATTCTATAAAAAAGCGTTTCAGTGGTAACAATTATATTTACGCACAATTTTACTCTCACTTTAATAAAATGTAAAACATATTTTAGAATATATTTTACAATATTTTTCATAGTATTAGTTTTGGATTTATATTCAAATTCCATGTGACGATATTAAATATATTGTTTGTGTGGACGTTATCACTGCTATTTATTTGAGATAAAATTTTAAAGATAAAATAAAACTAATGAATCAGAACTTAAGCAATATTATGTTATGACCTTTCAGACCACAAGGTCGAATCTCTTTTATCCTTTGCATACAATATTGTACGTAGCAGTTCTTTAAAAAGTTCTCAAAGGAAATATCTACAAATGTACTCTGTTATCTTGATATTTTGAAAAAAAATGTGAAAGGCAGTTTAAAATAAATAAAAATTGTAAAAGTTAGTTAAAAATGAGCAAATAGAAGCTTATTTTTTTAAATTAGCTTATTAGCAATATTTCGAAACCCCAGCATACAAGACGGTGAGTGAAAAATTAATTAAAAAATTAATCACGGTAAATATAAAAATGCAAGTTAAATAAAAAAAACTGTAAAATGCTCTTAGAGTGTAAATTTTCAAAAAAAAGTCTAATATCTTTTCTTAAATTTACAATCCATGTTTTTTTCTGTTTTGGAAAAATTATGGAATTTGTCTTTGAGCTCCAAAGCTATTGATTTAAGGTTATAAATGTTAGTAAGAAGAAATACTCACGATTCAATTAATAATTTAGAAACAAGAGCCAAATACAGTTCATCCATAAAATATAAAAAATTCAACTTGAATAAAAAAAACCCTATAAAATGCTCTTAAAGTGTAAATTTTCAAAAAAAAAAAAACATATCTTTTCTTAAATTTACAATCCATGATTTTTTTTCAATTTTTGAAAAACTATGGAATTTGTTTTTGAGCTGCAAAGCCATTGATTTAAGGTTTTAAATGTCAGTAAAGAATATATACTCACGATTCCATTAATAATTTACAAACGAGAGCCTAATACAGTTCATCCATAAAAATATACATTTTTTTAAAACAATTTTTTTTTCGAAAATAGAAATGATTTTAAAAATAAGCATTTTCAAAACAATTTTTTTGAAAACAGTAATGGTTTCAAAAATAAACATTTTTAAAGCAATTTTTTTCGAAGATAGCAAACCGTTTTCTTATAATTAAACTATTAATCTTTACATTGCCACACAATGTTAACAATACAGATGCTACAAAATTCGAAAAAAAAAATCGAGGTTAATTGAAAAAAAAAACATTCACTATTTTCCTTTATTTTTCAAACTAAATTTCAAATTTTCTTCAGATTTTTGCAACATTTATAAAATTTCGTTAATTTTCGTTTGTTAAGTAATTTGAGATATTCAAGATTTTGAATCTTGGAGTAAAAAAGACTCACACTTAAGTAATTTCGGACACATTTGAGAAATTTTAAACAAATAAGAAAAAAGTGTCATTTATCGTGTAAAATGTATCATTTTACAATAAATTTTCTCCCTGGAGAAAACAATTAAAAAAATTTAGTTTAAACATTGCGATCTCGCATATATAGATCATTTATTCTTTTTCAATTTCTTTTTATTATTAAAAATTAATTTAAAAAATAAAATCTCTAATGATAAATATATTTAATAATAAAACTGATTAATAATCAAATGAAAATTTATTTTGCTTAAATTTTAAAAGAAACAGTCATTCAGCGAAGAGTAGAAATTTTAACATTCATTTCCCTGCTTTCAAAATTCTCGCAATTCATCTGCATTTCATCAACATTATTTAAGAAGTTCGCAGTTCTAAATCTAAGGGATGGAAGCTATTCATGATTCCATTACTAGTTCGAAATAAGAACTCCATTTCGAATAAGAAATATTATCAGCATCATTTAAAGATGGGATCATTTTAGCACAAATGACTGTGCTTAAGAACTTCCTCAAGGAGATACATTCACTGACCAAATGCAGATGCTCAAATTATCCATTAACAGTAAGCCTTTTAGAGCACTCATCCTGAAAGAGTGCGAGCACGTCAAAACTAACGAGTGTATAGCCTCCTAAAACATTAAGGCACTTACGAGTTAAAGTTGGTGTGAAGAGATCTTTGGGCCATTTTACATGTACCGTTCTGGAAATCATAGTAAGGGAGACTTTATTGTATTCGCAAACAATGGCAGAAACTGAGGATGGTTTCTATCTTGAATTTAACAACACTAACGAATTCATTAAGAATCCGGTTTTGAACGGTTCAGATTGTCGAATTTCAGTATTGTAAGTAAATGTGTATTAAAAAAATACTTTTGTATGTTTAACAACATTACAATAGGTATTCCCCTCTAATAATTACGATTAGCTAATTTTTAATCCATTAGAAATATGCTCAAAATGCCAATTGAAAAATGTTTTAAATGACATAAAGTGTTATTTTATAGTTTGTTTAAGCCTATAGATGTAGAGTTCAAAAGTTACAATATCTACATTACACTAGGTATTCCCTTCTAATCATTACAATTAGTTAATTTTTAACCCATTAGAGATATGATCAAAATGCCAATTGGAAAAATATTTTAAATGACATAAAGCGTTTTGTTATAATTTGTTTAAACCTATAAATATATAGTTCAAAAGTTACAATCTCTAAATTATATTAGGTATTCCCCTCTAATACTTACGATTAGTTAATATTTAATCCATTACAGATAAGAGCAGTCAATTGGAAAAATATGTTAAATGACATAAAGTGTTATGTTATAGTTTGTTTAAGCCTATAAATGTAGAGATCAAAAGTTACAATCTCTAAATTATACTAGGTATTCCCTTCTAATCATTACGATTAGTTAATTTTCAACCCATATAAGAGATATAATTAAAGTGCCAATTGGAAAAATGATTTAAATGACATAAAGTGTTATGTTATAGTTTGTTTAAGCCTATAAATGTAGAGATCAAAAGTTACAATCTCTACATTATACTAGATATTCCCTTATAATCCTTACGATTAGTTAACTTTTAACCCCTTAGAGATATGATTAAAATGCCAATTGTTAAAATATTTTAAATCACAAAGTGTTAATGTTATAGTTTGTTTAAGCTTATAAATGTAGAGTTTAGAAGTTACAATCTCTAAATTTTAATATAGTGCAAAGATCATATTATTATATTAGCTCAATATTTTTGACATGATAAAATTTTTAACAAACATATGAAATAATACATAAAACATGTGCATTTTAAATACACTTCATTTTTCATAAACCATAACTGATCGAGTTACAGACTTTCAATTTATTTATTTTAATCCAATCAACGACCATCATCACCAAAGTGCCTGTCTTTCCTTTTTGTGTGTCATCCATGAAGTGATCATTAAAAGGGTCTAATATTTTATGAAATATTAATTTTCAAATCTTCATAACTTAGTCAATTTGAGTGCAAAGGAATAACTTTTTTTAAAAAAAATATTCGTGTGAGAAGAATATTTTATTAAATATGACTAATAGGACAGTAAGGTAAAATAAAAATACTTAATTTTCCTACAACTTATTATCGGCCTAAATAATAATTCTTCACTTTATTTAAGACATTTCTTTCCCCATTTTGAAGTATATGTCTATTTTTCCTGGCATTGAGTTTATAGTTTTTTCAGTTAATTATCAAATTTTAATAAGTTACATTTTAGACAAAAAGTTATAAATTAAATCTTCAAATGTGGAATCCCATTTTAATTGTACATTATTTGTACAGTGATCGCATTTTGCACTATATTTAATTGTAATACAGATGCATTAAACATTTCTTTTATATTACATCAAAATTATTTTTTTTACTTCTTTCTGTATGAGCCTGATAAAAACTAGAAATTCCTGTTTACTGAAATGAAATTTTATTTCGTATGAATATTTTTTATGATTCTTTCACAAGCATTCACGAATAATAGATTTTTTTAATGAAAATAACTTTGTGTTCCTTTTAAACGCTTGACATCCTTTGTTTCAATATTTTTTAAAAGAGCGAATTTTTATCTTTAAAGAAGCTTTATGTTATAAAAAATAAAGAGAATATTTTACGACCACTTTCTTTATTAATGGCAAAAAATAATTTTACAGAAATGAAATTTAATTAGATATTATTCTTTTCAAGCTCTTTTAATGATAGTGTTTTTTTAAAAAAACATTATTATACGTGTTCTTTCTTTAAAATATTTTACGACCCCGTTCGATGTTTATATATCTAAGAAGGAATGATTTTTTTTAACATTTTAATAAAACACCACGATGAAGAATGAAACGATATTTTGTTTTGAATTATGTTTTATTAAGCAAACTTCTTTATACATTTTTTAATAATAATGGATGTTTTAAATTATTTTTCTTATTTCTTACATTCCTTTACTTAGTTTGCGTAATAGTTAAAGTAAAAAAAAAAACAGAATTTGGAGAGTTGAGAGGGTAAATTATTTTTTCTTTCTTGAAAAATTTATGATTTCGTCATCAGTGTTATTTAAGAATTTCTTCGTTCTTAATCTAAGAAAGGGAAGCTACTCATGATTCCATTATTAATTCGAAATAAGACCTGCATTTCGAATACGAAATATTATCGGTATCATTTAAAGATGTAATCATTTTAGCACAAATGACTGTGCTTAAGAACTTCCTCAGGGAGATACATTCACTGACCAAATGCAGATGCTCAAATTATCCATTAACAGTAAGCCTTTTAGAGCACTCATCCTGAAAAGAGTGCGAAGACGCTCAAAACTAACGAGTGTATAGCCTAGTAAAACATTAAGGTACTTACGAGTTAAGTTGGTGTGAAGTGCACTTTGGGCCTTTCGCATCTGCTATCTTGAAAATTATTGTAGCCAAATCTTTATTATATTTGTAAACAATGGTACAAAATGAAGAGGGTTACTATCTTAAATTTA
This sequence comes from Argiope argentata, assembly GCA_026289955.1. Classification (NCBI taxonomy): domain Eukaryota; kingdom Metazoa; phylum Arthropoda; class Arachnida; order Araneae; family Araneidae; genus Argiope; species Argiope argentata. The sequence continues at coordinate 6,506,544 of JAOUZG010047704.1, read as the reverse complement.
GCTTCATTAATGTGTTCATTAAGAAACGAGTTTACCGCGATCTAAATAGTTAAATTTCCGCACGTTAAGTTACTTTATTATTAAAAATATTCATAATATTTCGTATAGTCCTCTGCCTTTTATATTGAGCAGCAAAGTAGTATGTGATTAAATAAATTGCTCAATTTTTAAAAAGCGCATTATAATAATAAACTATATTATTAATATTGATTTTTATTTTATCGTCTTTTTCTCTCTTTGTCTGTCTTTATATATAGCTTTAACAATAGTTATTTTTATAATAGTATTATTGTTCTCCGAATGTCGTTCTGACATCAGTTTTGGTTTTTCCGGGGAAATATATGTATTTTGTTTTATACAATTAAGCATAACTGAACATTTTGACTAAAAATATTCATTTAAATTTTTTTTCAAAACCATTTTATTACTTCTTTTCTTATTAATATAACTAAAAGTAGAGCTTCATTGTTATTCAAATGGATTTTTTAGATATAATTTATTATGCATTCGTGAAAGATTTATAAAAGATTATTTTTTGTGAAAGATTTACAAATGAATCTACTTTGTGCTCTGAAAAATATTTTACGACCTTTTTTGTTATTAATATATTTAAAAATGAACATTTTAAAAAATCTTTAATGAAATTAAATAGATTAAAAATGCAGAGAATAATTTTTATTCGCAGGAAATTTAACTAAGCATTATTGACACATTTTTTAGCATAGTAAAAGCGTTTAATGTTTTCCCCAATATATTCTTTAGGTTATTTATTAACATTTATTATATCATTATATTTAGGCGTGAATAATTTTTTTGAAATAAATGAAGTTTTTATTGGATTAACGGAGTCAAATTCTGACTTCGTTTTTCTAATAAACTGTTGTCGATATTCATAGGTATTATTTCATTATTTTTTAGTATAGACATTAAAATTATTATTTCATTAAGAAAAAAAGCAGAGAGCAAAAAATATGCTATATGTTAGATATCATTAATAAAAATTGAGATTTTTTTTGCTCCCCGGAGAAAAATCCCCCCCCCTATTCACAAAAATCAATATTACATGCTTGGTATTATGTTTAATACATAGTAGTCTGCCAGACGATGTAATACAGTCCGTACAAAGCCGAGACATGCTGAGTATCAAATTATCGATCTGATCCTGGGGAATATTACACCACTCATCAAGCAATGCTCTCCGAAGTTCCGGTAGAAATGTAGAAGGTGGTTGACGGGTTGCAACTAGTCGGTCAAGTATGTCCCAAACATGCTCTATTCGATTCAAGTTCGGTGAGAATGTTGGTCAATCCATACGGGTGATATCCTCCTATCAAAAGCATTCGTTTACGATGTTTGAGCTTTGAGGACGAGCGTTATCATTCATAAACATGAATTTTACTCATATTACCATTATCTTAGAATCGTTGCCAAGGCCTGAACATAAAACTCTTGGCGATTCCAAGTTTCTAGGATACTTCCCTTTATGTACGTCCACATTCAAGACGGCCGATGATTCTACCAAGTAAAAAATCATCCAAATTCTTCCTTTCTGTCATAACTAAAAACTCGTCTTCCACCATGTTGAAGACATAAAATATGACTGTAACTATCTTCAGAAATAGTCTAAGCTATATATTTCAGTATGCAATACACTGAAGTACCAAAAAGCTGATGCATCTATCTAAAATTGTCCACAGCAACCACGATCACGCAGAAGTGCCGTAGCTTGGCGTGGCATGGATTCAACTATTTTATGAACATTTTCTGAAGACAGTTCACACCATAGTTCTTGTATTGCAGTCCACAAAGCGGCGGGAGTGAGGGGTGGTGATCTCCTAAGGACAACAGATTTCAAAATATTCCAGATATGGTAGATAATTTTCATGTCAGGACAATTAGGTGGATAAGAGAATGAAGGAAATTCAGAAGAATTTTTCTCAAGCCACTCGGTAGCTACTGTAGACCTGTGGCGTGTCGCATTATCCTACTGGAATTGTTCTTGCCAGTCAAAATACACACAGGACATGAATGCATGTAGAGGGTCAGAAAGGATATTAAAGTATCGCTGACCTGTCATGGTAAAGTCTACACACATCAGCGGTTCGATTCCATGCTAACTGCACACGTCCTTTACCCTCAAAGATCCTCCACTAGTTTGATCAGTTCCTTGTAGTCACGAATAATCCATGGTTTCATTGGGTTTTTCCACACCCTTACACAGCCATCCATCCGATACACTTGGAAGCGTGACTACTCAGATCAAACAACATTTTTCCAGTGATTGAGCCCAATGGCAGCGTTGGCAAGCCCAGATAAGGTGCAGAGCTTTTTGTCGCTGAATCATGAATGGTAAGCGAGATGATTTGAGACTGCGAAAACCCATATCAATTAGGTTACGTTGCATAACGCATTGACACTTGGTGATGAGCCTGCATAAATATCTGCAGGAGTTTGAGGAAATGTTGAACACCTATTTCGTGTAACGATTCTTTTCCGATGTTGATGATCCCGTTCTATCAAGGCCTTTATAAACCTGCACCGCTGTCGGAGATTTGAAGTTTTTCTGGAAACCTGGTATTCGCGGTACATCTTAGAAATGGACGGGCATGAAAATCCAAATTTCATCTCTGCTTCGGAAATGCTGTGCTTTCTGACCGTTACAAAAGTCACCGTTAACAAAATGCATTCTTTTAATTTTTCATGGCCAAAATTGGAGCCAAAATCGTCATTCCATTAACTCTAGTTCCAAAGAGTCGTAACCATCTTTTGAGGGCTAAAATACACCATGTAGTTAGACCATATACTTGAAAGAATACTTGGGACTGGGGTTTGGTTGGACGATCGCGTTTTCGAATATGAATACATTGCAAATTATTTGTGAACATATAGATTTTGCTATTATAGGGGGTGATGGTAATTATGCATAAGAATTGATGGGAAAAATTGACTTAATGAGAAAAAAAAAGAATTTTTGAAATATGACTAGCATCTTTTGATTACAGTTCAAGGAATTTCTCTTTAACTAAAATCCTTTTTGAGTAGCTTTGAATTCTTAAAAGCATTTAATTTAATATTATAACCAGGTTTGTACGATGGAAAATCCCTTTTCTTTGAAAATATTCAGATAAGTATTTATTCAAAGTTAATCCATACTGAGTTTTTGACATAATGGAGAATTAAATAAGACGAATCAAAACAATTTTTAAAATTTCATTTTTATTTTGTAGTAAAAAGTAAAATGTTTACACATTATTTTCTACATTTAATTTAAATTTAATAAAAGTTTAAAAGACATTTCCTTTTTGTTTCAAATTCATTACCAAGTACTTCCATTAATAAGGAATTAAATTTTAAACATATTTACCAGTTATCTGATAAATTATTTATAAAATAAATTAAAATGGTGTCCTGTTATCGAGAACAGCATTACAACAATAGAACATTTTGTACTTTATTACAAGGGTACATAATTTTAAACCTCTAACCCAAGAGGAAATGAATGAAAAATTAATTTCAAAACTCAGTTTGTACAATCATAAAACAATATAATTTTATATTTATTTATTTATTTATTATTTTATGTATTTATTTATGTATATATTATATTACATATATATTATAGATACATATAATATTTATGTATACATTATATGTATTTATTTATTTAAAACATCTATAAAACTTAACTTTCTATTTCATATTTGATTCTATCCGAATTATGTACAAATAAAATTTTATTTTAATGCTAAGTGAGTTAAAAAATAAACCTCTAAAACACAAGTGCATCTAAAACTGCTGACAAAAAATATTTGCTTTTTTTAATCAACAAAGTATATTTTTAAAACATCGACAAATAAATAGACGATGAAAAATAGAATATTTGTTATGTTTCCTATTTTTGAACGCACTATGTATTTTTTCAATCTCTACTATCTATGTTAATTTTATCACGATAGATATTTTCAATTGTGATTTTTTAAAAACTTTTTCTACAGATGTTGAAAATAATTTTTACAACTATGAAAGTTTAATTTTTAAATGTGTATGAGTATAAGTAGATTTGTCAGTTCCTTTTAAAAACAAGATAAATATTACACCGAGAAAGAAAATAGACGTGGTATTATTAATTATTAATTTTTTGAAGCAGGGAGTTTTTTAAATAATAAACATTTTGAATAAATATCAGAAAACTAATAAATGTCAAAATACTACATCTTAATTATTAAAAAGTTATTGAAATACTGTTTTTTTTTTCAATATGAAATAACCCCAAATGTCTGCATTTTTTTAAATGGAAAAAGGAAAAACCGCGGCAAAAATATAATTAATAGATGTTCTGCAGTGTTTTGACGAATAAAATAAATGTTACTGTATTCGGTGCAATTTAAACAATACTAGACATCTATGAAAGTAGTTGGTGCTTTTATTTGGAAAGAAATTTCAAAGGCTATATCTATTTTTTTTTATGATTCTCATAAAAATGAGTTACACATGTTAATTTTTGAATTGGAAAAATATTCATTATATTTTTAATGAGTGGTTTTTATTTGGGAAGACATTTCAAAGGTTATGTTTATTTCTTTTTTATGATTCTCATAAAAATGAGTTACAAATGTTAAATATTGAACTGGAAAAAATATTCATTATATTTTTAATGGTTAGCTCGTTTTTCGAATGAGGCATATTATAAAACAATAGTAGGTGAAATTACGATTGTTATTATCAACAAAATAAGGAGTATTGCACGAAGGATGGTGATTTCAAAGAGTATGGAAGATTACCATCAATTAAATCAGGAGGTAGTCAGTTTGCGAGTGTTCTTGCTGCGGCTGAGTCAGGCGATATCGCCGACATTAGGAAGACTTATCCGGGGATCTATCTATTGCCAAATAATTATAAACAATTCGTGAGTTATAAACAATAATTGGCGAAAGTTTGCACTTTAACTAGGCAATGAGATGCTTGTTGTTGTTACTTATGACACTTGCCATGGACAAGTCCCCTGCTGATACAGCAGCGGATTTAAACCTTTTGTTTTTTGAAGTAGCTCCAACTAGGGCCAAGAGTACAACTTAGATACATGCTCACCACATTTGCTTGCACTGCCTCTTTTTACAGGGTAGTACAGTCACACATCCCAGGGATAGGACACAGAAGAACAACCATGCCCGAACCGGGACTCCCAGAACACGAGGGAGACGCGCTACCTCTGTGCCAGAAAGCCGACAGGAGATGCTTAAATCTCAGTCAGAAAAAAACAACCATTTTTTTATAAATACATGAGCATGTTGCCAGATACAGGTATTTTTTGTGAGGCGTTAATTAAAGCGATTACGTCACAAACAGTATATCGATATGCAATATTACCTCCTTTTCTATTAATTGTAATCAAAACAAAACTTAATAAACATATGAAAGTAAACTAAAATCGGAGAATGTTTGTGGTAGAGACAACTTAAAAGTGATATTATATGACTGGTTATTATGAGGAACTACCATTACGGAATTAGGAGTATAGTAAAACTGAAATCCCTAATATTGCTTAAAATTGCGCTATAAGATTTATTTCTTAAGTGAAGGAGATATTCTGTAGAGTCAAAGAGTTTAACCTCTATGGCATCTTCAATTCACGAATACTTCATGCATTCAATGCTTCGAAACGGAATGAAGTCTCGCTACAACTACTTCACAATTGTTGTATAAGGGAGGATGTAAAACCAATAAAGGCAGATTTAACCTCTGTGGCATCTTCGATTCACGAATACTTCTTGCTCTATTCACTTCGTAACGGAATGAAGTCTGACTACAGATATTACACGATTGTTGCATAGGGGGGGATGTAAAACCAATAAAGGCGGTGTAACTTCATAAAGGTTTTCATCAACAGCAACAAAGGTTTCTACTTCTGTAGGATCAGTAATGCCCAAAACTTCAAAACCCCAAATGTTATGTAGTTCTAAGTTCTTGAAGACCAACGATATCATACTAAGAACGTTTTTTCTTCGAAGACCCATAATGGTTCAATCAACCCTTGTTTCTGCACCTAATATTCCCGATTTGAAAACTTTTACTCTTCCCTTTAAAATACTACCAAGAACATCGGCTGACTTTCTGGCACAGTGATAGTGCGTCTTCCTCGTGTTCTGTTCATGGCATGGGCATGGTTGTTCTTCTGTTTGCTATCTGTGAGATGTGTGACTGTTCCCCCCTGTAGAAAGGGATTGTGCAAGCGACTGTGATGAGTATTTATTTAAAGTCGTACTCTTGGCCCTAGTTGGTGCTACTTGAAACAAGAGACGCATATCTTTGGCTTAAAATCTGCTGATGTATCAGCGGGGCTTGTCAATGGCAAGTGCCAAAAGTAGCAACAACAGAGCACTCGCTCCAAGTAGGACTCTTATCGGTAGGGTATTTTTACCTTCATCAGTTAGGACTATCCGAAGTGAATATAGTTCGGAAATAAGTTCTTCATCTTGGCAGTGCAGGGTTTGTTTTTGGTGGATTTAAGAATGTTACTAGCACTGAACATTTTTCGTTTAAACTCTCTGCATTCAATTTATATCTTTCCTATTTAATAGCAAGTGTTCTTCCTCCTCTTAATAAGCCTTTCGAAAGTATTTCCATACCTGAAGATTGAAGATTTAATTCTTTAACAATACTATTTTTAATATAGGAACGGTGCGAGCCGTCATCCAATAAAGGTCCAGAAACACTTTTTTATCATTATTACAAAGTTTTGAGAAAAATTTCTCTATAGGAGGAATGGCGAAAACTACTACTACTACTACTACTGTTGTAACTTTTTCTTCAAGTTCATCAAATTGGGAATTAGAGAATCCTTTGTCGAAATTTGGACACCATATTATATGATGTCGTTGATTGCACAGCAAACACCTTACTTTGTTTCTACAATCTCAAAAAGGATGTCGATTTTTGAAACATAAAAGGCAGAATTTTGCTTGTTTAACCGCATTTTCCTTTCTTCCTGAAATCTTGCCTTTCAAAAATCTTGACTATTGTGAGGCTTATGACAGAAAACAGAATCAGTACTTCTAAACGATTCATCAGGAATCAACGATATTAAAGCAGCAGCTGTTGATTCATCTTGCTGAAAAGATTTATTTAGCTCTCGTTTATATTTTTTCCTTCCAAAATCATTTCCTCTAAAATGCTATGTTCTTCGTTTTTTACTTCATGTGAGAGAAAAGCCATTAACAATTCCAAAAAATTTCCTTTAGTTATCTTTATCATATACTTTTCGCCAAATTTGGCGTTTAATCTGTATCTGTTCTATGCCTTCAAATCCTCAATGGGAAAACGCGATTCTACAGCCGGGTAAAACCTTGCGACATAGTTTTTCGTAGTCATATCCAGTGTTTCTAAGGATCTCGAAGTTAAACCCAATATGTCATAAAGCTCAGACCCCCGGGCATTTTGCCGATTCAGCCAAGCCGGCCTTCTCTATAAAAGGGACATATGCAATCAATCAAATCAAAATCAAATCAATTCAACCACCACACATATCACTATTGCGTGTTTATTTAATTTTTTTATTATTGATTATTTCTTTTTATTATTGATTATTTCAAGGAGATAGTAATTTTTTTTCTACCCATAGTACAGCAAATGCATTTAAACATTCTGAACATATGCTTGACCGAAGATAATTCTTTATTAATTTCTATTTTCTGGAAGAGCACCAGCACTTGTTATAGTAACCGGCTTTGTAAAGAACATTTTTATCTCTCTTGATACATTTAGAAGTAAATCACTGTAGTTATTATTTAGAATGAATTGCCATAGGTGTTGCGAGTTATTTACAAACCTTACATTCAAATATCAAATCCAGTAGCAAAACAATTTCCTGGATTAGTTAGTCATCTACATCTTTATTATAAAACGTTGAAAGTTTTTGGAACATTTTTCTAATTCCTTTCTGCTAACTTTCTTCTTTTTCTTCTTCTTATCTCCATCATGTTCTGACGGAGTCAGATCAGATCAAATAAACCATTGACTATGATATGGTCGATGACTGTCCAAGATGAATAAAAATCCCGTACACTGAAGTCAAGTCAGTCAAGGATGTGAGAGGGAGCGACCAGAAAGAATTGGCATTTAGGACAAAGGGGAAAGGATTTCTTTCGCCCAGAGAATGTAAGACATTTTATGTGTCTGCTGGCAAGTCACGAAATGCAAGTATGGGATGACCTATCTCCTGAGATGGAAAGAAAGAAACCTGGGTTAGGCCCCTTGTACCAGTTGTTTATGGAGAAACCATCCAGTCTTCTCTGATGGTAGATTTTTTGAAAGATAAAAGCTCCAGATAGATCAGTTTGGTAGAAGTGAGGGTATTTTGAAAGCAACCCTCTTTGGCCAGTTTGTCCGCTATTTCGTTTCCATGGAAGTATAAATGTGATGGCAACCAGTGAAGATGTATTTGGTGATGCTACGAGATGGTTTTGAGCTTATTGTCGACCGAAATACTTGTACGGTCTTCGGCATTTAGTCGATTTTTGAGATGTTGAAGCGTATTGCGGCTATCTGACAAGATCCAGACATCACCAAAGTTGTTCTCTTCAGAAACCGCCTCAAGACCAATCTCAATTGCGAGGAGTTCACTTCTGAAGATAGAACAAAAGTCAGGGTTGCGTTGGAACGAGGCTAACTTTCTAACAATATTAATCATCAAAGTAATATATGCAATTTATAACCTGGTAAGTGAGGTAAATGACCATAAATTTGCTTTCTCAATTTTGATATGTTACACACTTACTGCTGTAATGCAATGTAAACTTCGTATATTTCCAAATTCATAGATTATTTCAAATAAATTTCTTCAATTCTTCTTTTCATCCGCTATTACCGTTCAGAACATTATTTTAGTTCTTGATTATATTGGGTCCCCTCAATTACAGGGCCCCGGTGCATAGCATTTTCCATTAAAGTTCTAAGCTGCTCCGAAATAGAAAGCTAATGTTATTAAATGAAAATAGAGATAAATAACAAATGGTACTCTGATTTTTTAAACCGTCATGAGGGCTATTATTAAAGTTTGGAATATTTATAGACAGAAAGAAATACCTCCATAGACAAATGATAAGAGATCGAGATATAATGTTAGAGATATATAATTTCGAAAATAATTTTAATAAGAACCGAAAATGCATTTATAAGATACACAGTTTTTATCCTGCTTTTATATAGTTTAATGGATTAGAGGAATAATGGTATGGGTATGTACTACAAGAAACATCTTATACTGTCAAGAGTTCTTTTCTCAGGAAGGAAGAGGTCAATACTTCGCAAATAAATATTTTTAACGATATAAAATATTTCAATCTTTTGTCTTGTACTTCCCAAAGAAACGTTCATTATAAATTAATTTCTGACATTATTTTGCCTTTGTAATTCTGCTTATATATTATCTAGGAGAAGGATAGCTTATATATTGTGCAATAAATTCCTTCAATTTGGTTATATTTCATAGAAGGGGTATGAAATTATACAAAATGAAATTAATGTCCTTTCTCCGCAGAAATTTAATAACTAGTATTGTATTTACAATACTATATTTCATTAACATTTATTATAGATAAAAAAATTGTTATTACTTCCTACCAACATATTGAAGAGAAGCAAATAAAATAATAAAGCAAATGTTATTTATCAGAAGAAATTTAATAACTGATGTTATATTTGAATACTATATTTCATTAATATTTATTATAGATGAAAAAATCATTATTACTTCCTACCAAAATATTTAATCCAAAACAAATAAAACTAATATCTGTCTGCCTCTCTTATTCTTAATGTCCTTGAATAACCTTTCAAGTTTATAGAGATAATCGAAATTCCATGTATACTTTTCTAGAGATAAGTTTAGGCTAGCTATTTTCATCTTTCTACTTCACTGCACTTTTTAGATTTTGAGTTCACATCAAAACATAATTTCAAAACTAGTATTTTTTGAGTTTCAGAGAGGTCTAAAACAGGAATTTTTCTCAAAACATTAAAGTCGATTTTTTTACTATACCAGTACTTTTTATATTTTGAATGCTAGAAAGTAATAAAAAAAAACTGGCGGAGAATCATTATTGAACATGGTTGTTTTAGTTTTTTAAAAATATTTTTAATGATACTTAATATGATGCTAAATTTTTTCGAACTGCCTTTCAAGTTTATAAAGATAATCTCATTCCATATATCCTATTCCAGAGATAAGTTTATGGTTATCTATTTATATTCTTCTACTTCTACTACAAAACTAATATTTTTTGGTTTTAGATAGGTCTAAAATATAGATTTTCATCAAAATGCTGAAGGCGATTTTTTTAAAGATTTTAGTACTTTATTCTCTCTCTATTTCGAATACTAGAAAGTACAAAATTTACGGTGGGAAATCATTCTTAAAGATAGTTATTTCAGTCCTTTTAGAATATCTTTAATGATACTTTTTATGATACTTAATGTCCTCCGAACTGTCTTTCAAATTTATAAAGTTAATCGATTTTCTATGTACGTTATTCCGGAGACAAGTTTATGATGAGCTATTTATCCTTCGATTTCATTACGCCTTTCAGTTCACAGAAAAACATAATTCCAAAACAAGTTTTTTTGGGGAGTCAGAAAGGTCTAAAACATGGATTTGCATCAAAATGCCGAAGTTGAATTTTTTGACGATTCCAATACTTTTACTTTTTTATAGAGAGAAAATACTATACTACGAATTCTATAATAGATACTAGAAATTCTATAACTAGATACTAGAAATATTATACTAGATGCTAGAAATACTAAACTAGATGCTAGAAATAGAGATTCCAGTACTTTTTCTCTCTCCATTTTGAATACTAGAAAATGCAAAGCAATGGTGGGAAGTAATTATTGAAGACGGTTATTTTAGTTCATTTAGAATATTTTTAATGATACATATTATGATAATGTATTGGAGATGCCTTTCAGATTTATAAAGATAATCGAAATTATCTTCTTCCTCTTCCAGAAATAAGTTTATGGTTAACTATTTATCATTCTACTTCATTACGCCTTTGAGTTAACAAAACAAGCATAATTGTAAAACATGTTTGTTTTGGGGTTTCAGAAATATCTAAAACATGGATTTTCATCAAAATGCCGAAGCTGAACTTTCTGACGATTCCAATACTTTTACTCTCTTTATAGAGAATAAAATACTATAGTACAAATTATATAATAGATACTAAAAATACTATACTCAAATTTTATAACTAGGTACTAGAAATACTATACTAGATACTAGAAATTCTATAACTAGGTACATGAAATACTATATTAGATGCTAGAAATACTACATTAAATGCTAGAAATACTGTACTAGATGCTAGAAATACTACATTAAATGCTAGAAATACTATACTAGATGCTAGAAATTCTATAACTAGGTGCTAGAAACACTATACTAGATTCTAGAAATTCTATAATTAGGTACTAGAAATACTATACTAGATGCTAGAAATTCTATAACTAGG
>JAOUZG010047704.1:6469212-6490559 GCA_026289955.1 Argiope argentata | reverse complement strand
TATGAAAAGTGTTTCTAAAATAATAGGACAAACCTTAGGATTGCCATTTTTCTATTAGAGCATGGAAGTTTAGATGAAAAGGGTTTCTCTGGCAAATGAATGAAGAAAAGAAATCGATCCAATTGCAAAAGGATGCAATATAAGATTAAGCGATGAGAATAAAATGTATATGTATTTATAATGTACATTGTAAAAATAAGATTTAATATAAACCTTTTATAAGAGCACAGCAATAAAGTTGCATTTATTACAAAATGGGAAACCGTTATAGCTATGGAAGGCATGAGTTTTAAGTTCTGGCCAGTTTTGTTATTGATTCTGCGTCCTAATTCTTATTATGTATTATGCTGCTTATTAATATTATGTACGCAACCATATTTTGCAGTTCTATAGATTTTTATTGCACTAATTTATTCCGAAGTTTGATTCATACTTCCCCCCCTTTATTTACAGGTAAAACCCTCTGTGTGATGGCTACCTCTTTATATGTACGTCCTATCCTGTTGTAAACATGATTTATTTTTGCATGTCTAGCTTACTTACAAAATTTATGCCAATATTTTGAAAACAGCCAATACCTGACTTGTTACACACCCACACCCATACGCATATACACCTGCATACTGTTGCAAAAATGCTTAATTTCTGTATGTCTAACTTACTTTCAAAGTTTATGCCAATAATTTTATTTTCTCAATAACTAATGCATTACACACCCTCCTCCATACACATATACACCTCCATACTGTTGTAAAAATGATTAATTTCTGTATGCCTAACTTTTTCTCAAAGTTTATGCTAATATTTTGAAAACACCTAATACCTGAAATATTACACACCCTCACCCATACACACATGCAACACCATACTGTTGTAAAAATGATTAATTTCTGTATGTCTAACTTTCAAATTTATGCCAGTATTTTGAAAATACCTAATTCTTGACATATTACACACCCAAACCCATACACATAAACATTTCCATACTCTTGTAAAAATGATTATTTTCCCAAACCCATACACATATACACCTCCATACTGTTGTAAAAATGATTGATTCCCCAAATCCATACACATACACACCACCATACTATTGTAAAAATGATTAATTTCTGCATGTCTAACTTATTTTCAAATTTATGCCAATATATTGAAAATACCCAATACTTGACATATTACACACCCAAACCCATACACATATGCAGCTCCATACTATTGTAAAAATGATTTATTTCTGAATATCTAACTTATTTTCAAAGTTTATGTTAATATTTTGAAAATACCCAATACCCGAATATTACACACCCATACATATATACACTTCCATGCCCTTCTCCCCCCATACACATACTTTATGCGCATTTTTATGACGAATTATTTTCTAAGCAATTAATTTAACTTTGAAAAAGCACTTTAACTGCTGCATTATATGAGTTTCGACTTTGTTTTGTGATTCTCGGGGGCTAAATTATGTAATTGCCCATATTTAAAATGCCATGTCACTTGTAAATCAATGTGTAAAAAAATGCCTTCTCAGCTATATTTCATTAAAATACCATTTATAACATATATAAATTTTGAATGTAAATTTAAATTTGAAGAGATTATTTAAAAGTTCTCTAAAAGATGCAAATTTGTCATAAAAATGGTTAAAACGATTAACATTATAGTTTAAAGACATTCCTGCCTTGTTTATTTATCGAAAGAATATTTGTGTTTATAAGTATAAAATCTTATAAATACAAGTAATAAGTACAAGAATACTTACATTTATAAGCACACAATCTTATAAATAGATTTAACAAATACAAGAATATTTGTAAACTAAGTATGAAATCTTAATTTATATTATTTCATATTATAAAAATTACGATGCCACTTTTTTGGAAATATGATTACAATTTTATTAGTTTTCGAATTGAGAAATGATCTTTATTTGATTTATAAATAATATTCAGAATCCTGAAATAGGTAATTTCTTGAAAGAAAAGATAAAAAATACTCTATTTGGAAATTAATATTCAGTTATTAAATATATCATATTATGCGTATCATTAATGTTGTACAAAATGTGTACTTTTTAAAGATTTTCTTTAATTTTTATTTTCAAACTTATTTTTGCTTGAATTTCTATAATATCAAAGCCTATTCCTTGGGCCTGATCAAGCGATCACATGCAATCTTTCCGCTGAAGAGCTTTTATGAATTAATCGTATTTTTGTTTCTTTTACTATTTATTTCTTGGATGCTTCAAAACCCCATTTTGCTTTGTAAATATCTATGCATATTAGGAAATGGGATTTGTAAGCACGCTAAACAGTTTATTCAAGATTTTTATCAACGCAGTGCAATACAAATGCACCACTTCAGTGAAAACAAAACACCGTTGTAATCGCTAAATCAAAATTTACCCATCAGATTTCAATCTGGTATTCAAAGCAATCAATTCAATGATGCAATTCTATTACTTACAGACAGCCTTTCACTGTAGTAACAGCATCAGTTGCGGCATTATCTTGTCGAAAGATTCAGCTCTATGCTATTTACCTTGATGTAGAAAACAGTAAATTGTCTGTTATTAAATTTGGATGTTTCTTCGAGCTCTTTGTGAATAAACCCAAGAGGATTGTTCTTATTGAAAAAGGAGATCATTATATATGTTTCATCGAAATTTGCTTTGGAAAATAAAATGTTTATTTTGGTTTCCTTCTCCATTCAATGTCAATAACGTTCTTAACCATTAGACCCATCATTTTTCATGTAAAAATCGATGACATGTCGTTTATCATTGAAAGGTACGTATATTTTGACAATAAGTATCTTACTAGACGTTTGATGTTTTAAAGAGCATTCATTTTTTATCATTGGTCTCTTTCACATTCCTCTGAAAATATTTTTAAAGTTCGCTTCGAAAATAAATTATTCACGTTCTTATGAGATTTAATGACATTTATTTTTCGAAAATTCTTTTATGATTTTTTAAATTTTCAGATAATTAAATTTTAAAAATCCCTTTTGCTTAAAAGGTTTATGCATAATTTCGAAATAAGCAAGCATTTCATTAATCTTACACCGTCGTAAAAATAATAATAATAAAAAACGAATAGAATATGAGCTTCAAGATGAAAATATCAGATATATTTTATTCGCCAGTTTGTAGGATACAAAATAAGTTAGTGGAATGATGTAATGTTTTCATACTAGTGAAATTGGAATCTTGAATTAGATTTTTTTTACCTTTTTTTTATACGCAAAAGTTTTAAAAATTCCTACATTTTTGGGTTGACGATAAAAATTCACTATTTTCAATATCTTCAGAACTGAATCATAAATAATTTTAAGAATATAATTAAATTTTGTTTCCATATAGATTGTGCTACTTGGTAGAGAATCCGAAAAAAAAGTAATATCAAGATTCCATATTCGTTTTTATAAACTATTTATATTATTTTCAAACTATATAATTAATAAATTATGACCTAAGACTAAAAAGTAGAAAAAATTTAAAATCAAAAAATTATAGCACACTGATTAAATTATATATTTAAAATCTACATTTATTAAATGTATTGCATTTTTCTCTCAAGATGTTCAGTTGTTTTATCAGTAAAAGTTTTTTTATCTTAGCAAATTGGTACTGGAACTAGACATTAGGATTGATCAGCATTCTCACCGGACTTGAATCTAGGAGAACATATGTGGGGCATAATTGGCCAGCGAGTTGCAGTCCGTCAACCACCTCCTACATGTCTATGGGAACTTCAGAGAGCATTGCTTAATGAGTGGTGTAATATTCCCCATTTCCAAAGATTTGGAAGAATGCAGGAAATAAATACATTTGTGGAAGAATCGGTACTTTTGACCACTATTTAAAGGAATGCGCAAAAATCTCCAAACATAGGAAGTATCAGCAAGTTGAAAATAATGACTTGAGTTCAATACAGATGGTAACAAGTAATCTTAGGACTCTGAAGGACATGATGTCTAAAATTGTCAGTTTTTTGACAACTGTTTGAAAGTTTGTAGAAGAGGAGGTGGTCAGTATTTGACCACTTTGGAGCCAATCATCTCGAAGAGAATATCAGTTTGACAGATTCGGTCAATGTAAGAAGGGACACTGCTACAGTCCACAGCTGGCCACAACAAATCCTGTCGATACTGCAACGTTCAGTGGTGGTGGGGTAGTCGGCTGTACACAAGAAGGTGTAATACTATTCAAGAGATCGATAATTTGATACTCAGCCTGCCTAGGCGTTGTATGATTTACATTGCATCGTCTGGGAGGCATTCTATGTATTAATTGTCAAACCAATCACGTAATATTGATTTTTGTAAATATGGTTTTTTTGAAATTTTCTCCAGAGACCAAAAAATTGCAATTTTTATTAATGATTTCAAGCATATAGCATCTTTTTTGCTCTTTACCCTTTGTTTAATAAGTAGGCTTTACAAATATGTCACATTTGTTTTGCTTCTGACTCTTTATTTTCCTGAATTTGAATTAATTTATGGACATGAGTGTACAAAGAGAAAGTATTATAATTTCCAAAACGTTCCAACTTATACGTTTTGATGGATATTCGTGTTTCAAACCTCTTTGGGTCCGGAAAACATATTTTTGAAATCACGTTCTTCTCTTTATGAACTGGATAAATTTCAGTTCATTTTTCAATTCAATGATTCCTAATTAAGTTCAAATACATTTTAGTAACCTTTTACTGGATGAATATTGTTGTTAATAGTTTTTTTAAATATTAGTTCATTAATTAAATTTAATTAATTTTTTATATATTGAATGGAGTTTTAGCTGTTTGGAATAAAAGTTAAAATCAACAGGCAGTAGCTCAATCGGTGAAATGCGAGAATTTCGGTATTTTTTTACGTGAATGTGAAGAATTCGAGTTCAATTCTTGAGGAAATAAATTTTTTGATAAATTATTTATATTAATTGTAATTATTTCACAGAAAGTGAGTAAAATAAAAATTTTCCTTGTTAAAGTAGAAATTGACTTAAATTTATTTTTATATTACTTGTTGTTAACCAAAAGTCAAAACTTATTCTGTTATTCATTAAATATTACAGACTATTATAACAAAGTATCATTTATTTAAACAGTTATTTAAACGCAAGAAGAATATTCAGCTTAGTGATATTTATATCGTTGTTCCTTAAAATAAAGTTGAAAATTCCATTTATCATCAATGAAAATGGAATGCTATACCATGAAAAAAAATCTTAGTACAACAGCCTTGTGGGCATTTACTTGCTAAAACCCATTTTTCCGGTTGACTCCAGTGGTTGTTTGACTCATCTTGGATGTCTAGCGACAAGCACAACTGACATCATACATGTTACAAATGACCTACTTAGCTGTACGACGAATGGTAGCAGCAACGTCATTTGTCAAAATCTGTCTAATAAATATTTTGCGCTTGTGTGTGGTTGTTAATGTTTCCATTACCCAAAATTCATCAATTATCATTTTGTCAATCAATTACCCACGTGTCAGGGTTATTAAAGATAACTTTAAAGCAAAATCTTTTCACCAGAAAAGAACTGGGTGGGAAGAAAATGGCTACGATATCTAACAGATATGTTTTCAGTGGTTTGCTGATTCGGATGGAAAATTATATTAATATTTTTATTTAGAAAATTTATTTTCCGTGAAAAATAAATACGTTCCAATTCTCTGCTTCTTAAAATTGAAGCGAGGAAGATTTCGTTAGAAATGTAACTCTATCCGAATATGTGCTTATTGGATATGATTCGAAATATATAAGGTTTATTTCTATATATAATTTAAGCACAACAACTATTTATATTTGTCTAACAACTAATTTCTAATGGAAAATTATATTAATATTTTTATGTAGAAAATTTATTTTTCACGGAAAATAAATACGTTCCAATTCTCTGCATCTTTGAAATTGAAGCAAGGAAGATTTTGTTAGAAATGTAACTCTATCCGAATATCTGCTTATTGGATATGATTCGAAATATATAAGGTTTATTTCTATATATAATTTAAGCACAACAACTATTTATATTTGTATTACAAATAATTTGCATTACATTTTCCTAATTACTGAAAACAACATCCCCTATACATAATTTGTATATTTTAGTGAAAAATAATTTGCCATGTCTGTATTTTTATGTGAATATCTCATAAAATAATGTACTTATTGGATATTTTCCGAAATTTTATTTCTAAATAAAGCTTCTTAAAATGAAAATTATTTGAACATATATTGCCCCCTATCTATATTACATATCCCTCATTATTAAAAAAATACTCGTTATACATTATTTATATATTTGAGTTATAAAAGGTCTAATCGAAAAAAAAAACTCACCATGTTTGTAATTTTATTCGAATATATCATACACTGTGATTATTGGATAATATTCGAAACATATAAGGTTTATTTCTAAATTTAACTTAGAATCAACAGTTATTTGTATTTATAACAGTTATTTATTTATTCAACTAATTTGCATTACATATCTGAAATCACTGAAAAATATCTCCTATACATTATTTGTTTATTTGAATGAGAAATAATTTGCCATATCTGTATTTTTATGTGAACATCTCATAAAATAATGTACTTATAGTATATTTTCCGAAACATATAAGATTTATTTCTAGATAAAGCTTGCAATGAAGAGTTATTTATATATGTACCGCAACCAATCTACATTACATATCCCTAGTAATTGAAAAAATATACTCCTTATACATTATATAAATATTTGAGCCGTAAAAGGTCAATTCGAAAAAGAATTCGCTATGTCTGTAATTTTATGCGAATATCTCATATATTGTGGTTATTGGATGATATTTGAAGCATATAAGGTTTATTTCTAGAAATATCCTGCAACGAACAACTATTTATATTTGTATTAAAACCAATCTGTATTATATATCTTTCGTTGCTGAAAAATAAATATGCGTAATATACATTATTTGTATATTTCAGTTTGTACTGTCCTAAAATGGAGATAGATGGCGCTGTCCGCGCTCGACGAAAGAGACGTCGCCATATTGAGTTGAAGGGAAAAAAGATTGGCTTGAGCATGTCTTGACGCGGAACAGAGCTGACTTCAAAAATGTCTAAATCTTGTTTCTAAAATTCATTTTAAATGTTTCTGTTTTTTTTTGTGTTGTCTGTGAATAAATGTTCTTAGTGTTAAAGAGTTTAGTTACTTGAAGCTAAGACATTACAGACTTATAAATGGTGGCAGCTCTTGGGATTTCGATCCACACAAACCTCAAAACTAAAGTCAGTTCTGTTACATATTTTTTAAATTAATTTTCAGCATGCTGGGGGTAAGTTCATTTTTTCCAGACAGTATCTATTCTGAAAATGTTAAAATTTGAATAGTTGATTTATATATTTTGAATATTAGAATGAAATGTTTTTTAAAAAAGAAAATTGAGAATTTATTTAGCAAGGAATTTTTATTGTGCAGTGTACTAGTATAGCATTGGTTACTCTAGTTGCTTTTGGTTATATGCAAAGAGAATGCGGTATACTATTGTACAGCATATTTAATTCCGGTTGCTTGAATGTAAATTACTCAGTTTGGATTAATAATTATAGTTGTGTAAAGTATTGTGTATACTGTTACTATAATTGTATTTTATAACTTTAATTTTGCGGTTTACTTTTACAGCAAAATTTTGTCTGGTTGTTTGTTTATCAGTCTGGTTGTTTTATGATATAAAATTTCAGTGCATAAAAGTTATTTGGTGTTGCATAAATAACTAGAAATTCTATGCAAAGAGTTATATTTATTGTGTTTAAGCTATAGAGTTGTAAGTGCAAAATAAATCAACTGGAAATAATTGTGTTTTAACATAGGAATTTAGTTGATTTTTTCTATATACTGATTAAACAAAAAGAAAGTTGAATAATTTTATCAGAATATATGAAACAAATTTCAAGACAGAACTATAGTTTTGTTTTGAAGATTGAGTATAAAAAATATATTTAATTCGGTATAGTTCTGCTTTGATCTGAGACGAATGATTTCCGGTCGAAACAAAATGATGCCTTTTTGTTTCTTTTTTCTTCAATAGTGTATCATAGCTTGAAAAGAAAATTTATTACGGTATTATTTTGATCACTTGTTGCATTTTTATTTTTGTTTTGTTTTTAAGCAGAAAGTGGAATTATGTTTTAGTTTTTTCTCGTTTTGAGGAAATTGAATCATATTTGTGTACGTTTTAAGTTTAAAAAGAAATTCTTTTCGTATTTTATTTTGAAATTTATGATAAAGAACCGCACAGCTGTATATGATATTATATTTTATGAGAGTTTACTAAGAATCTTATTAATAGTAGTATTTAGATTCTACAAAAAAAAATCTTAGTTTCTCTTTATGTATTTTGTGCATTTTTAATTTTTGAAACTAGTTGACTTTTGTAAAGAGTGGGGATCCAATTCAAAATAAGAAAGTTAATCTTAATTTGGTATTTAGATTAAAATTATTAAGTCACATTGAATTATATATATATTCGTCAGAATGGCCTTTTTGGGAAGAGTTTTAAAAGCAGATTTGCTCAAACTAGCTGAGTGCCTCTCAATCAATATCGATGCTTCTGCAACAGTTATTGATATTAAAAATGCCATTTCTTCAATGGATAAATTTGAAGATGAAGTTGAGTATATTAAAGAATTGCTAGAAACAGTTAAAAAAACACGGCTTGAAGAAGGGGAAGGAAAGCGAATTGAAAAAGAAATGGAAGCAAAGCGTATTCTTAAAGAAAGACAAATGGAAACAAAACGTATTCTTGAAGAAAAAGAGCTAGAAAATGCTTTTCAGCTGAAGAAATTGCAACTAGAGTTAGAAAATAAGTCCAAGTCGAGTGAAATGACTCTGGTGCCTAATAAACCAAAACTGGAAATTAGACATTTTATGCAAAAATTTGATCCTAAAGATGGTGATATAAGTCTGTATCTCGTTTTGTTCGAAAGGCAAGCTAAGCGAGTTGATATTGCTGAAGACTTATGGGTATCTCACTTAATTGGATTGTTGCCTTATGAGATGTCGCAGCTCATTGCCAGAGAGTCAGAAGAAGTTTCAAACGACTACTCGCACATAAAAAAATTATTGCTGAAAAGATACAGATTTTCGGCTGAAAAATTTCGACAAAAATTTCATAACCACGTAAAAGGTTCGGATAGCAATTGGACAGATTTCTTATATGAAGTGAGGAACTACTTTGAGGAATGGTTGAAAGGACTGGAAGTAAACACCTTCACCGAACTCAGCGATTTAATTGTGACTGAGCAGATTAAAAGAAAAGTGCCTTGGGAGGCTAGAGAACATTTTATTGACGAATGGTCGGATATAAAAAATCCAGAAGTACTTGCTCAAAAGCTGGATGAATATTATAGCATCCGTAGCCTTTGGAAGAAAAAACCTTTCAGTGGTTCTTCAAAAGAGAGATCTCCGACTTGGAAAGCTAAAACTCCGAGTGAAAATAAAGTATCCTTTCATATTAAAAAAGAAGATTTTGATGCTAAGAAGCATTCAAATAATGAAGACTTTGACAAAAGAAGAGTAATTAAATGTTATAAATGTGGTTCTAAGGATCATATTAGACCAAATTGCCCCTTGTTGATAAACAAAGAAAGTTCTGCAACTGTAAATCATATATTTGAAGCTTACGAAGATGATGTAATGTTACCACACACTTCTATGGGCGAAGTAAATGGATTCCCTATGCCTATTCTGCGGGACACAGGATCTAGCATTGATGTTGTGAGCCTCAAAGTAATAAAACCAGAAATGTTTACAGGCGAGCAGGTTTGGGTTCAGCAGCCATTAGATGATTCGCCCGTGTGCTTACCACTAGCTGAAGTTGAGCTAAAAGGGGAGTTTGGACACTTGATAACAAAGGCAGCGATTGTATCTAACAAAGCCGATAAAGGTAGATATCTTTTAGGGAATAGAACTGCAGCTCTTATAGGAAAGATGGAGAACATTCCTGTTTCCCAACAACTCAACGCAATCCAAACACGAGCTCAGAAACGATTGGAAGAGGAAAAAGAGTTGGTGCATATCAAAGAAAATGAACCTTTATCTGTAGAGGAAACTGAGACGGCAGCTACAGAAGATATCGAAGATGATGATTTATTCTCTTTTCCTTCTAAAGAAGAATTCGAGGGCTTGTCATTACTAAAGATTGATTATAAAGCCTTTATCACTGCTCAACAAGAGTGCAAAGAACTACAATCTTTGGTGAAAAACATAGGTAAAACAGAATGCAAAATTGGGTTCAAAATTCTCCCAAATGGACTTTTGGTAAAAGGGAAGACAAATAAATTAGGTGAAGATAAATTTTTATTGGTAGTGCCTAAAGAATTTCGAGAAAGACTCAAGACTCTGTGTCATGACGGTGCAGCAAGTCATTTAGGCGTTACAAAAACTAAAGACATTCTTGCAAAATATTTCTTTTGGCCGAATTGCTACAAGGAAGTAGAAGAATATGTCCGAAGTTGTGATCACTGTCAACGTGTGGGAAAACCTAATGACAAGAAAAAGGCTCCTATGAAATTAGTTCCAATAATTCAAGAAGTGTTTGCTAAAATCAATATTGATGCTGTCGGACCATTGCCGATTACTGAATCTGGAAAGAAATATTTGATTACAGCGATGTGCTTGGCTTCCAAATATCCTGATGCTGTCGCTGTAACGGATATCACATCCACTTCTGTCATCGATGCACTTCTTCAAATTTTTAGTCGCATGGGATTTCCGAGAGAAATTCAGCATGATCAAGGGACTTCTTTCATGAGTGAAGTCACAACAGAATTCTTTGAACGTTTTGGAGTTAAAGTTGTGCACAGTTCAGCCTATCATCCACAGAGCAATCCTGTTGAACGTTTCCATCGAACGCTTGGTCGAATACTTCGTGTCTTATGTGCCGAAGAAGGACCGGACTGGGAAAAACATGTTCACGCCGCTTTATTCGCTCTAAGAACTGTTACTCACGAATCTACAGGGTTTAGCCCAGCTGAACTGGTTCATGGGAAAAACCTTAGAACACCTGTTACTTTACTCTATGAAAATTGGCTCCAATCCGAAGAAGAACAAACTCCAGTGACTGAATATGTGTTCACTCTACTTAATCGATTGAAACGGTACCAAGATCTTGCTGTCGAGGAAATGGAAAAATCCCAACAAAGAAACAAAATTTGGTATGACAAGAAAGCAGTGAAAAGGGAGTTTCAGGAAGGAGACTTAGTACTGATTTTCGCTAATTGTAGAGCAAACAAGCTTAGCCCACGCTGGACTGGGCCAGGTACTATTTTGAAAAAACTCTCTGAAACTAATTACGTGGTGTCCGTACCAAATAGGAAGGACAAGTCTCAGGTATACCATGTGAATATGTTAAAACCTTATTACATGAGACCAGAACAGATTAATTATCTTTCCTTAGAATCTGAAGAAGGAATTGGAGTTGATGAATTAGAGATTCCTCATCTGGAACCAACTCCGAATGTTCTGGATTTATCAGAAATCACCTCAGAATTGACTGGAAATACATTGACGGAAGATCAATGTGAACAATTGAGAAATGTTATCTGGAAATATCGAGAATGCTTTTCCAATGTTCCAGGAAAAACTAACCTCGTCACTCATGACATCGAACTAGTGTCGGACGATGCAGTGCTGTCAAAGCCTTATAGGACATCAGCTAGGCAAAATGAAATCCTACGTAAGGAGATCCAGAAAATGCTTTCCATGAAAATTATTGAAGTAGGATATTCTGATTATACCTCACCTATGGTACTAGTGGAAGCACCTGGCAAAGAGCCACGTCCATGCATAGATTATAGAAATCTCAACAAAATTACGAAGACAAAATTTTACCCGCTACCGAATATAGAAGAAAGAATTGAAACAGTGTCTTCTGCAAAATTTATAACAGTTTTAGACTTGTCAAAAGGATATTGGCAAATTCCTTTGTCTAAACATTCTCAAAGGTTGTCTGCATTCGTCACAAATTTTGGCACATATATACCATTACGTATGCCATTTGGACTTAAGAACGCTCCTTATGAATTTAGTAGAATGGTAGCACAATTGCTGGAGGCTTATGAAGATTTTGCTGTGCCTTATATCGATGACATCGCCATATTTTCTGTTGGTTTCCAAGACCATATCAAGCACCTAGAAACCGTATTGCAAAGAATACAAAAAGCTGGTTTGACCATTAAACCATCTAAATGTAAATTTGCGCAAAGTCAAGTACTTAGGACATATAGTGGGACAAGGATGTAGAAGGCCTTCAGAGTTGAAGATAGAGGCTGTTAAGAACTTTCCAACTCCACGTACCAAAACGGACATACGAGCATTTGTAGGTTTAGAGGGATATTATTCTCATTATATTCCCATGTTTTCTACTATTGCCGCGCCTCTAACAGATGCTTTAAAAGGAAAATGTCGAAAAGGAGTGGTGCCTTGGACGGAAGATTGTGAGAAAGCCTTTAAATCATTGAAGCAGGCTCTTGCAAGCAAACAAGTACTACATTCTCCTGACTATAACCGTCCATTCATATTACAGACAGATGCATCCGATAATGGGATAGGTGTGGTACTATCTCAAGTGACTGAAGAGGACCAAGAACACCCAATCGTCTATCTTAGTAGGAAGTTCTCGAATGTGGAAAAGAACTACTGTGTTAGTGAAAAGGAGTGTGCTGCTATTATTTTTGGAATTCAGAGACTTAAATGCTATTTGGATAGTCAGAGCTTCGCTATTGTGACTGATCATAATCCTATAACTTGGCTCAAAACCAATGCAAGCAAAAATTCTCGGATTTTAAGGTGGTCATTGGCACTCCAATCCTTTAATTTCAATATAATTCACCGTAAGGGTACGCAGCACAAAAATGCTGACGCGTTGAGTAGGATCCCTCCTCTTCTTGTCAAGTAGTGTACTGTCTGGCAAATATGAAATGGGTCTTTAGAAAAAAAGTTTCCTGTACTTTTGCATTTATATATATATTTAATCTTTTATATAATTATCTTCATATATATATTTTTTGTGTCATTTACAGTATCTATGTATGTGTAGTAGTTTTTGTTTTGAGTCTATTTTCAGCTTTTCACCTACGTCGAAAAGTTTCCAAGAGGGGAGGAGTCTGTACTGTCCTAAAATGGAGATAGATGACGCTGTCCGCGCTCGACGAAAGAGACATCACCATATTGAGTTGAAGGGAAAAAAGATTGGCTTGAGCATGTCTTGACGCGGAACAGAGCTGACTTCAAAAATGTCTAAATCTTGTTTCTAAAATTCATTTTAAATGTTTCTGTTTTTTTTTTTTTGTGTTGTCTGTGAATAAATGTTCTTAGTGTTAAAGAGTTTAGTTACTTGAAGCTAAGACATTACAAGTTGTAAAAGGTCAAAGTGATAAAGAATTCGCCATATCTGTACTTTTATTTGAGTATATCATACATTAATGTGCTTACTAGATATTTCCAGAAATAACCAGAAAAGAATAATTATTTATATTTGTATTTTACCTGAATACGAATGTATTTTACCTAATTATTTTACCTGAAATATTTTTCCAAAAATTTAATAAGATAAAATGATTAAAAAATCGTCATTTTTGATTAAAAATAAGTTAATAATTAAAATTTCAGAAAACATATAATTTGAATTTAGTTTTATTTACTTTCAGTATTTGATTAAATTTTTAGTTGAGATATAATTTCAATTTAGTTTTATTTTCTTTCAGTATTTGATTAAAATTTTAGTGAAGATATAATTTCAATTTAGATTTATTCACTTTCAGAAATTGATTAAAATTTTAAATCTAGAATCGCGGATAACACTTTTACAATGATAAGTCGTGGAAATGTAGGAATTTGAAGGAAGGTTCAGTTTCATCACTATCATCTGATCAAGTTTTGAAAAACCAGATAAGTAGAAAAATAATCTGCTTGGTTTCAAAAAATAAACAATGTAATTTCCTCAATTTCTAAAACGTAAAAAGCAGCAATCTGTAATAAAAAATTTGTAATTGAATTTAAACAAAAATTTAAAATTAATTTTCACTTTTTTTATTTGCAATATAATAATTTAGCGACTGCAAAGGGAAATAAATTGTAAAGAATTACTTCCTTTCTTATTTGAAATTAATCAGCTTTGCGTTTAAATATAAAATTTTTCCAGAAATAATTTTAGATTTCAGTGTTATTCAATACTTACGATATCGTATAACAGTTTACTTACTGTACGATATGTGAAAAAATTTTCCTGACAAGTTTTATATAAAATAAATTGTTTTAAATTCCAACAAAAACAAGTAATATAAAAAAACAATTATTTTAAAATCAATTCATACTTAGGATAACAAAAAAAATATTTCAGTTACTCTTTATTAAATAATTGCAATTAATATAAATATGTATATAAATATAACAGAATCTCAATATTAAGCGGCAAAATAAAATGTGAATTTCTTGGCAATTTCCATTCTTATTTCTATACATGGTGTTCGAACTAGCAGCCTAAGGGATTCGAATCCCACACTCTACCAACCAGACTATCCCAGCCTGACAATTACAATTACTATAAAAATTGATCAAAATATTATACTAGCATTAAATTTTCAACGCCAATCGAGGATTCAAAGCCAATTGTGACAAAGCAAAATGCGTTATTTTTCTACACCAGTTGGATAACTCAATACAGATTAGAATTCTCTAATTTTCTTTATTCTGTATTAATTTAATTCAAAAGTATTTCAAAATGAATAGTAAAAATCAATTAATTAACAATGTTTATTTTAAATGCTTCAGATGTTATGAAAATATACAGAATCGTTTAAAATAATCGGCCGAAAACATGTTAATTCTAACCTCATTAGTGTGCGGAAAAAAACAAAAACAAGCTGAATTCCCAATCTATTTGGCGGTGTGGAATGAATATTTTTGGGGAGGAAGTTAGTTTTAAATTAATTAATAAAAAAATTTATGAATTAATATCTGAAAAAATTATAACATCAAACGTCATCAACTACAAGTTTTAAAAAATTTGCTTCAACTTGATTGGATAAATAAGTATTTTATAAAAAATTTAAAATTTGAACTATATAGGGAGAGTGTGAGCTAATATTAGGAATTGAATGATAAGCAGAATAGTTTATTAATGCATTTCTAAAAAGGAATCTCGCTTATATTTTCAAATAGAACGTTTTGCTTCAGAAAAAAAATTCTGAATAAATTAGAATTGATGCATATTTATGAGATACATCTTAACAATCAAATAAATTTAATAAATTAAAGGTTATTTAAATACTTGCATTTTATTGATTTTAAAATATAAAGCACACTAAAAACAGTGTGGGCGTTTTACAGTTATTTCAAACGATTGGAATAAGTCAGTATTTTCATTTTTCTCTTAAATATACGAAAGCTATTCATGCCTTTTCTAAATGTCAATAAATGTTTATACAACCGAGGAAAAATAATTTTTCTCCAGTTATTTAAATAAAATTCTTTCCAGTTCTCTAAGTAAAAATTTCAATTAAATGATGTGTATTCTATTTTACTCATATATTGTTAGGTTCAAATGATGTGCACAAATTTTGAGAGAAATTAAAGCTTAAAATTTCAAATAATATACCACCACCCCTTTTAAAAGCAACGTAAATATGGATGTTATGTTTAAATTATTACTCTTGTTATTCGTGTCAACAAACACATGTATTCTTAAGGATACGAAGTATTTTTCTTTTCTCGGTATTGTGGTCGCAGTGGAAATACTCTTTCAAATTTTCCCGAGTTTCAATTTCATCACTTTATGAAACTCTAAAATAAATACAAAATTTGAGTTTTGTTTTCAATGGAAAATCATCCTGAATCTACATGTAAACGAAAAAGGGAGATACGATAACAATGCGGAAATGAAATATAGTTAAATGTTTCACTAGCAAATATACTCTAACCTTTAGCAAATTTTCATTTTAACTATCTTTGGTTTTTAACATAAATTAACGCTTACTGTGCTGACAGGTGTAACAGTTATGCATTCAAAAAGTGAATGGAAGAGGGTTTTTTTTATTATAGGGTAGGTCATTTGCATTGAAATACATCTTATTATTAGATAGGTTTAAATTGTAATGGCTCTCATGAAAGATCTACTAAAATTCTTTAAAGAAACAAATGTTTATGTGAATTCATATTTATGTATGCTTATAAAAATTTGACCATTTATTTTGTGAAGGCCATAACTAGAATAATAACAAAGATTTTTGTTGATTTTTTAAAATGTATAACGGACACAGATTCAAAAACTGAATGGAAAAGTCTTTTTTTATTGGATAGTATGTCATTTGCATTAAAAATGTGTCACATTATAAGATATATTATAATTGTAATGGTCAATTACATTTAGAATCTATCTAAATATACGCAAAATTTAAAACTTACCAATCGGCTTTCTGGCACAGAGGTAGCGCGTCTTTCTCGTGTTCTGGGAGTCCCGTTTCTGGCATGGTTGTTCTTTTGTGTGCTATCTGTGATATGTGTAACTGTGCCTCCTGTAAAAAGGGGCTGTGCAAGCAAATGTGGTGAGTGTATAGCTAAGTCTTGGCCCTAGTTGGCGCTACTTCAAAAACAAGAAACGCTCCTTTCGGCTTAAAATCAGCTGATAAGTATCAGTGGGGCTTGTCCATGGCAAATGAAAATATACATTTTATATATATTTGTGTAACGATTTGCCCATTTATCTTGTGAATATGATAACTATAATAATTTGGATTGGATGTGATGAGAGATATGTTATAGGGATTATTAAAAATAGGGAATTTGTAGATGTGTTATCCAAATTAAAGGTGGAAGTTAATAGTAGTGTTCTGAAAATTTCATTTCCTTATAACTTCTATAGTTAAAGAGTTATAAGGAAAGGGAATAATTATTCCCATGAGGCACAAAATAATGAGCCACTTTAGCTTTTTCGTTATCTTTCACTCTTTGGAAGTTAAAAGTTAAGAAACATACTCTTGGACATATATATCCCAATATATGCTTGAATTTTATTGCTCTAATTTCGGTAAAGACTCAGTGGTTTCGAAGCAGAATTTGGTTTTCGAGACTAGATTCCGAGGATGATTAATCATGTATATGGATCTACATTTGTACTTAACTGGACATTAAAGAATTTGCTCTCTGGTGTTCTGATTCTACATAATTCTTTTTATTTTATTGAAATATTTTTTTCAGTTCTTTATTGAAAAAATCTTATTAGAAGTTAATACTTTAAAATTGACATAGTGACTTAGAGTGATTCATTGATACCCTAATAAATATTTATTTCTTTTCATTACAAAAACGGCTCATTATTCGAACCTACAATATATGGTACTTACATATTATACCGTCTTCGCCAACGATCGACAGCGGTTTAGTAACTCATTGGCAACGGAATTAAATTTGGCGATAAAGATCAATGGATTACACCATTGACGGATTGCCATAATTGGCGGTTTAGCAACTCATTGATGACGATTTCAAATCTGATGATAAAGGTGGACGGTATAATACGTAAGTACCTAATATGTACATTGAACTGCAAAAATACTTCTTGAGGACCGCATTAACCTCTTAAAATTTGTTCTTATGCGTCATCGAATTATCATTCCAAGTTTGTGAGCTAATTTTAGATAATTATGAGATCCTATAATTCGATAACAAAATTTTAAATAGTTTCTCAAAACCTAACATAGTCTGCAGATTCTTATTTAAATCAGTAGAACAGAGCAGTTCCGAAACGAAATGTTCTATCTAAATACATATTTGAAATAACAAAAAGTTGGAAGTTACACTTATATTAACCTTAATTTTACTTTTAAAACATAGTGATAGAGTAAATCACTGATATCCTAATAAATATTTTTTTTTCTATTCGTAAGTACAACAATGGCTCATTATTTGAACCTCTAATTTGTAAATTGAATTGGAAATATACTTCTTGATTACCGCATAAACTCATAAAATTTGTTTTCATGCGTCATCGAATTATCGTCCCAAGTTTGTGAGATAACTTTAGATAATTATGAGATCGCCTGATTCGACACAAAAATAACAAATATTCCATTAATACTTAAAAAATGCAACATATTCTTATTTAATTCAGTAGGACGTAGCATTTCCGAAAGATAATATAATAAATAGATAATTGATAAGACAAAAAGTTATAATTTAAACTTATATTAGCATCATCATTTAACTGAATAATTTAGTGCATAGAATGAGACAACGACTTTTCAATGACGAGTACCTTACCTGAAAATACAAATCATAAACAACTCAACATGATAATTTGGACCAATGGAATTTAATTTGAAGCTCGCGTAAACGAAAATAGTGTTTCGTCTAATTTAGGGGACATAAATTGTATTCTTTAAAGTTTAAACCGACGTGAGAAATTAGGGAATTTAATGTGATTGTCGTTGCTCTTGCTTTTCTTCTCTTTTGAGGATTGACTAATTTAGAAGAGTTCTCAAATTCAACAGCAAAACTTAGAAGTGTAGAATTTAGAATCAGAAACTTAAACTGAGATAGAACTTATGCGATTTTATAAGGTAAAAAAAGTCATAGTAATCCTTATACCTTGAAAATTTTATGGAAATCAAAATACATGTATTAATTTGTTCAATTCCTACTATTAATTCACATTCTCCCTATATATCTTGTTCAAATTTTCAATCGTTAATAAAATACTTTTTATTCATCCACTCAAGTTCAAATACATTTTTTAAAAACTTGTAGTGTATGACATTTCAGGTTAATAAAGTTTTTTTTTTCAAATATGAATTCCTAAATTTGGTCAAAATTTTTTTAATTAAAAACTAACTTAATTTTCTAGCTAGAAATCTTCATTCCCCCCGGAAAATTAGAAACGAATGCAATTTTTTTTCCCAACACCATTGCGGTTAGGCTTCACATGTTTTCGACAGATTATTTCAAACGATTCAGTTTATGTTCTTTGTGTTTGATACATTTAAAATTATTTATTAATTCGTAAATTTTTCTAATTCATTTTGTACTTTGAAGTACTTTTGAATTAAAATAAAACATAATTTAAAAAATCTTATCTGCGTTGCTTTACCCGAACTGGCATAGAAAATAAATTCATTAGCGATGTCACAATTGGCGTTGAGAATTCATGCATGCACAGGTGTGTTTTGGTTTATTTTCAACCAATACAAACCTGATTTTGTTTTGACCAGACATAATTTTGTGATAAATTATTTACATTGATTGAAAATATTTTATAAAAAATAACTAAAATAAACATTTTCTTTGTTGACCTAATTTGGAATTAATTTAGATTTTGAGCACTTTTTATTCTAGGATATTATTAGGCAATCTTCAGGAACTGTTGCATTATTTAAAATTAGTAATGGGTACTAATTATTAAAAAAAGATATCGGATATGAAAATAAAATACATATGCATTCCGATAATATTACAATTTTATAGTATGCATTCATTTCAATGCTTTATTTTGCCAAACGATTTAATATAAATTCAGAAAATCAAATGAAACTAATATAAATAACACAAATAGCAGTTTTAGAATTGATTTCTCTCTTGTTTTAATTCTCTTAGAAAAAAGAAACTGTTCCTACAATACCAAAAAATATGGCAATAATCTTACTCTCAAAATTAAATAGATTTCAAAATACATGTAGTAAATTATTGTGATTAATTCGATAACTTTTTATTCTTTAATATTATTGAAAAATCTTTAAGAACTTCCGTATTATTTAAAATTTCTATTGGTAACTAAATATTAAAAATGATACATGTATTATAGAATGCATAATATAACATTGAAATACTATCATTTTAATACTTTATTTTGCCAAATGATTTAGAAAAAAATTTAGAAAACAAAATATAGCAAGCAAAAATCACATGAATAACAGTTTTAGAATCGATTTTTATCTTGTTTTAACGTTCTAAGGTTTAAAAAAAGAAGAAGCAAATTTTACCCTCAAAGTCATAATTCTTTTACTTTTAGATCGCTGGGATTATCGAGCAATTTAAGAATAACGAAGAATAATTTAAATGTAGGAAGGCATTATAAAATAGAAAAAGAAATATTTTAAAGATGAACGATGAAAAAAAATTATGGTTTTTATTTTATTTTCTGTATGAAATAAAGAAAGAAATCACTTTTTGTCTAAAAATGCGTTATTTACTAATGAGCAATTGAGGAAATATAGGATCAGAAATAAGTTTTGCACTTTCCTTAATATTAGTATTAATCAAAAAGCTTTTAAAAAAATCGAACAAATTCGTGTATGCCATATTTAATAATCCCGTTCGTGCTTCATAAGAGCATCAAATTATCGTTTCACAAAAGTATAATCTGATAATCCAGTACAAAAAGTGCAGATAATCGCATAACTCCATAAATATTAGATGGAGTCAATTGAACTAGTACAACAGCATATTTCTAAAATTGAAGATGGATCTAATTATATAATATAAAAGCAAAACAGTTAAGGGGTTAATTTTCCCATTTGTTATGTTCCTTGCCTTGCAAAGTCATACTTAAATTTCTGTAAGAAAAACTTAATATATTTAAAAAAGAAACAACAGAGAATTATTAACGAAACGAAATATTTTTTAATGTCGAATAATAATTAGATTAAATTCGAGCATTCTATTAGTTGAAAGAGCACTTATTTACTATAAAGTTTAAGAAACAATTGAAATATTAAGACAATGGACTTTTCGGGAGAATCGATGAATTGGAACTATCCAGGAGATTGAGCAGGCAGGATTTTCTGGAAATACGAAGGAGTTGTTGATTCTGATTTGTTATTATTTGAAGATATAAGGGACTGTCCAGGAGTTTCAGCAGACAGAATTTTCTGGAAGTGCGCATGAGTTGTTGATTCTGATTTACTATTATTTGAAGATGCTTGGAACTATCCAGGAATTTCAGCAGGCAGGATTTTCTGGAAGTGCGCCTGAGTTGTTGATTCTGATTTGTTATTATTTGAAGATGCTTGGAACTATCCAGGAGTTTCAGTAGCCAGGATTATCTGGAAGTACAGAGGAGTTGTTGTTTCCGGTTTGCTATTATTTGAAGATATTTGGAAATATCCAGGAGTTTCAGCAGGCAGGAATTTCCGGAAGTACGCATGAGTTGTGGATTCTGATTTGCTATTATTTGAAGATGATTGGAACTATCCAGGAGTTTCAGCAGGCAGAATTTTCAGAATGTACGCATGAGTTGTGGATTTTGATTTACTATTATTTGAAGATGCATGGAACTATCCAGGAGTTTCAGCTGGAA
>JAOUZG010047704.1:6442934-6469202 GCA_026289955.1 Argiope argentata | reverse complement strand
AAGGACGCCTGAGTTGTGGATTCTGATTTACTATTATTTGAAGATGCTTGGAACTATCCAGGAGTTTCAGCTGGAAAGATTTTCTGGAAGGACAAAGGAGTTGTTGATTCTGATTTGTTATTATTTGAAGATATTAGGGACTGTCCAGGAGCTTCAGCAGACAGAATTTTCTGGAAGTGCGCATGAGTTGTTGATTCTGATTTACTATTATTTGAAGATAAACTTATAAACTCGTATAAACTGTTACACTGCACAACAGTGGTTTAGAAGGCAATTCATAACGAATCAAAATCATAAAGCGTACAAAATGTTGTTTGTACCTGAAAAAGAAAAAAAAAACAATTTCATTCCAAAAATATCCATCAGTATTCAGTATGCTATAACTTTTCACGGTAAAACTAAATAAAATAGTAATGTGATATCTTTTACTGGATCAGTGAGAAGAAAAATAGCTCAAATTTAAGTCTAGATATTTTTCTTTCTGAATTGGTTTGATAAATGATGTTCTAAACATGTTAGTGTAACGGCATGTATCTTTTCATTCTTTCCAAACATGTTTTAAGTTTGAATAAACATAGAAGAACAATTCCTGTTCAGGCTTAAAACTGGATTGCCTAGAATTAATAATTTCGAGGTAGTACTTTTCTTCTCACCAAGTTAATTATACAAATCAAAACTAAGACATGAATACATCCCTCTTAATCATGATATATTTTCTTTTTCCTGAATGATAGTTGTTGTTGTTACTTATGGCACTGAATGATAATAGTAACTAAGGAATTTGATTTATGTCATAATAATAGTAGCAAAAGAAATTAAATACAGAATATGCAACATTTATTTGCAAATAACTGGATGTGATTAAATAATTAAGAAATATAACTATTGATTTCTATTTTGAGTATTCAGATAGTTTCTGGATTTTTAAATAACTCCAATTCTGCATATCGTAAATATGCTACTTTGACTGAGAATCCATGTTTTCTGATTCTTATCTCTAAGATATGGATTTGATAATAATTGAAATTTGCGTATTTTCGTTTCTTTTTTAAATTTTGAATAATGAAGATCTGCAAATTTCAATGGTGGGATCTACTGATCTCTTTTTCTAAAAGGAATATGTTTAAGTTTTTCTTGTTTTGTGCATTATTTTTCTCCCTGTGTCAGCAGTTTTGTTTTTCAAACAATAAACATTAGCATAAGATGCGAAATCAGAATGTCTTTTTTCTGAAATACGTTTTCAAATTATTGATAAATTCATTTTAATGTACTCAAACTGTTTTGCTGCTATTATATCTCACAGAATTTTCTCGTTTTTCTTTTGATAAATCAACAACTGGATAGTTGCAACTCTGTTTTCATCTTACTTTTATAATTAATGGATTGATATTATACTTAAATGAAACAATTGATTTCCATCAACCTAAGAACTTAGCAAAATAGTTATAATTCTTAATAACTATGTTAACCTAAAAATTATAAAAGGAATCAAAACAAATGACAGATGTCATTGTTGGGATTTTGATTGAAGCTTCACAGTTTTGTGCTACAGGATAATTTTTAGCTGAATTCGTTAATGTCTTTTAAACATATTCTCACGCCACTATCATTATGGAATAAAGGGAAGACGTTATTTCTAATAAGTGTTAAAAGAAATTATATTCTAAAGACTCATAGAAATTTGCTGAATGAAGACTCACAAATACATGAAATAAAATTTTTGATGGACATCAAATGTATTGAATTCAAAGTGAAGCTCAGAATTTTCTTTCTTTGAAAATATGCCAGAAAATAGCCTCATTTTCATATATAAAAAGTTTTACTCTTATATACAAAACTCTAAACTTCACTTTGAATTCCAATACATTTGCTGCCCATCAAAAATTTGTTATTTTATGTATTCGTGAGTCTTCTTTCAGCAAATTTATGTAAGTCTTTAGAATTTAATTTATTTCAACACTAATTTTATTATTAAATGAAGTTCAGATTTTTCTTTCTTTGAAAAAATAACAGGAAATAGTCTCATATTTTTATATATAAAAAAGTTTTACTCATATATACAACTGAGAGATACGAATTATTTTGTATTAGATCAAATAAATTACCACCCAAAACACCTATTATATTTTAGAAAAATACACACATATGATAAATTAATAAATAAAGTTAAAATAAATCAAGTAAAGGTATAGACATGCATAAATATTATCGAACAAATTCATATTTGCTTTTTAAAAACTGAAGCAGATATTTATAAATGAGTAAACACTAAAAATTTTCAATCAATGTATTTTTTTTTTGATGAATCAAACCAATTCATGCTCCTTGGCTTTTAGTAAACTCTATATTTTATATAAATACTTTAATATTGGATTCATATATAAAAGATAGCGATAAGCCTTTCACAGCCTTTCGAACTTTTAAAAGCTAGATAACACGAATAAATATGTTTGACTTGGGACCATGTGACCACATGAGTTGATTCCTCTGAAGCTTTGATTTGATTACAAAATAACTTTGCAAATCAACACAAATATCTGACAATCAATATACTTAAAATTAATATAATAGTTTAACATAATGTGAAGATTTATTCGTGCATGAAATAAAAATAAAATATCTGCATCAATTTAAAAAAAAATATTATTCAAAGTAATTAATAAAAGAACGAAATATTTTTGGAAAACAAACAATGAGTAATAGAAAGAAAAGAAGATCTCATTTTTAGATATTGATTATTTCTATAATAAAAGTCATATTTCCTGTTAGAACAAATATGCAATTATGAATGATTCAATATTTAGAATTTTTTTATTCAGTGGTTTTCCGAAAAATTAATGCTTTGAGAACACATTTTAATAATTAAATCCTCAAAACTGACACTTTCTGCTTCATTAGTTCTTTTTTTATTCTTTTACATAAATCTAAATTTTTTACGAATAATAATAAACAATAAACATAAATTAAAAGAAGTATAAAAAAGAATCAGAATAGAATCATCTTAACGAAATGCTATTTTTATAAATGAAATGAAGTATTAAATCAAAAGAAGCATTTGATTTAATACTATTTGATAACTATTAATGGCATAAAACGTTCACGAAATATATTTTAAATTGCTAATGAGTATAAAATAAGCTCTAAATAGGTCAAGGTTATATTCGTACGTTTGATCATTTTTTAATTATAATTCTGAAGGCTTCGAAAGACTTAAGTTTTATATGAAAAAAAACAATATAAAATTGTGATAAATAAAACAAATAAATAATTAAAAACTCATAAATGGGAAATAATTATTAATTAAAATCATTTATATGAATTTGTGGATTTTTAACAACACAGAATATTAATAATACGCATGCATCAAAGAAATATAAATGTAGTAGATATTACTAAAAATTACAATAAGTGAAATATAAAAATGAAAAGATAAGACTGCTTCGAATTTAAAATTGTATGAAGAAAATGAATTACAGAAATATTAATAACAGAATGAAAAAACAACAACAATACGCCATATGCTTAACATAAAAATAAAAAAGAAATATTTCGATGCATATTAACCGCGAAAATTAAAGAAAGAACATTATGCGATTTGTGAAGCGCAAAAACATAAATAAAAACAATGATTTATAAATTGACTATACGAATATAAATTTTAGCATTGTCTTATATTAAGTATAAAAATTCAAGGAAACCTAATACTTGATATATGAAATAGAAAAAAAGAAAGAAAAGAAGTGCTGTTTTATATATAAATTATTAAAATAATATTTTAAAAGGAACAAAATGTGAAACACGGAAACATGACTAGTTTTGAACTGATTTGAGGTAAAATGTTAAAAAAAAATTGGCAAAAACAGATTGATGAAAAGAAAATTAAAAAAAAAAAATTAATAAGAATGAGAAATATTTAAAAGAAATGCACTGTTGCATTACATATTTGAAAATGACATTTTGTCCTTATCAATACTCACTCTTACTGACGAGTCCATTTAACGATGCACGTGGCAGAGACGAACCATGATGGAGACTGAAAGGATAACTTCTTGGTTGAGAAAAGTTCCAATATCTAATAAGGGAGTACTTGTTTTAACTATTTCCTGTATCTCTTCGCCAGGATTTATTTTGTCTTTCTTAAAAACGTTTGGAGGATAAATAGGACAGCCATTGGTATCAGTGATTGACATCCAAATAAGTGTCCTGAACAGCGGGGCATTGTTGGTATCGCATCTCTTCAAGTAAAGCGAAAATGTTATACTACCATCCAATGCCATTTCTTGCAAACGCATCTCATACATCCAAGCAGTCGGTAATATCTGACAATCGGTGCGGTAATTCTTTGTAAAAGGCCATTTTCGCAAAGAAGCAAAATTACCCAAGGACATCCTATAATGAACATTATGACCGTCCAAGAGCGTCTCGTCTTTGACTTTAACTACTCGATTTGAGCCTAAAGCCATATTGGAAAACTTTTAATTTGTAGTGATTATAGATTAAGCGGAGGAAACTGAGAAGGTGTTTCGCTAAGATCTTGAAAGAAAAGGAGATGAAACTATAAACGCCACGCTAAAATGCCCCCTTGAAATACCTCAGATGAGGAAGTGACCCAGTTATGGCTCAAGTAAAATTACCGGTTTTTAAGACACTTCGAGATAGCTCTCGAAGCTGCATTTAAGCATCGACGAAGTAATTAAAGGGTTTCATACCAACTATATTTTCTTAATTTTGTTGTATTTGCTTAAGGGATAGCATATGAAAACAGATAAGCGATATATACCAGTATGTTGTTATCACTCTCGAATCATAAGATAAACTAAATTAGGCAAGTGAAAATGAAAGACTAACAGGGGTCAAATAAATCTAATTTTTTTTCTTGACCCTGTCATGGTGTGAATAAACTGATACTTCAGATTATCTGCCGCTTTCTCTCTCTTTTTTAGTACAATATTTTGCCTTAGTTTTACTTAACTATTTTGTTCCTAGAATAGAGAAAAAATTACTCGCAAATTGCGCTATTGTATAATTGTATATTAATAATTGTATAAAGTCATGTATTATTTTATACACTATTTAGTGCATATTGTTTAATTTTATATTAACCTCTTATGTAAATGGATTAGATTTTTGGTTAAAATTCAAACGAGAAGCTTTATAAATTGTTTCATCCTAAATAAAAGAATTTGGAAATAATAATAATAAACTTTAATACTTAATGCTTGCTTACATTTCAAATTTTAAGACCTTTCATGACAATTAGTTATTATGAGGAAAGGCAAAGTTGAGCATATGTAACTAATTACAAATACGTAAATAATTAAATTTACAAATTTTGATTGATATTTTTTATTTGGCTTTATTTTTTTAACCCTTTCAGTCCGGAATTTTTAAAATGTGGAATAAAAAAAATGATGGAAATTAGTGATAAAGGTCACCAGGAGAACATCCGCTTTTAATTTAATTTAATTTCCTTTTCACCAGTGGTATAGGAGCCAGTAAGTCGTGGCAAATGCCACCATCAAATTAAAACAGTAATTAAAATTAAAACTTAAAATGCCGCGGTGACAAATGCCCCCGGGATGCATTTATCACCACGGTATTAATGAATGTTAATGCCAAATTTAATTTATCTAAACTTTTATTGCATCCGTAAGAAAATGAAACGATAAATTCTTCTAGGAAATAATTTAATCAAGAATTGTTCATTAACAAGAATCATTGCATTATATAATTATCTGATATAATTAGAAATTTTAAAATTGTCCGAATATACTGTGATTATTTACTGGGTGAAGATTTAAAAAATACATGCTATATGGTACGAAATTTACTTCTTTTTACTTTCAAGAGTCTAATTACAAATATTATTTTATTACTGATTTTATTACTGATTTTAATTTAAGCCAAAGAGCAGTAAGCCAATAGAAAGCTAAACAAACATGTTGACATGAATATGATTTAACATATTGAAAATGTAAAACTTTTTTTCGATAGCATATCTTTAGCATTTAATAATTCTTAGCTTTTAATAAGTAATTATTTAATTCACTCATCTTAATTTGTGAGCAAACTTATTGTTTAATGTTTTAATCAAGTTTTTCACATCCTTTCAATTTTGGTCAATTATTGTTGGAAGACACGATTCGAATATTCGTAAATTTGAGGAACCTAAATTTAAAAGAATTTGATCTTCAAATCCAAATGATTTGAAGTCTAAATTTACCTCAATTTGCAACTGCATATGAACAGATAATTTCGAAATTGAGAAATTTGGGTAAGAACTCGAATGTCTTGGGTGACATTGGCAAAATGTTGGTATTTGGGTACTTACTTATTATATCGTCTTCGCCAAAGTTCGCCAATGGTCTAGTAACTTTTTGGCGACGGATTTAAATTTGGCGATAAAGATAAACGGATTACACCACTGCCAGATTTCCATAATTGGCGGTTTAGCAACTCATTGGCGAGGATTTCAAATTTGGCGATCAAGTTGGAAGATATAATTCGTAAGTACCGGTATTTGTTATCTAGCAATTTTTTTGTTGATTAATCCCTTGCAGGCGGTTAAGGTTCAAATACCGGAAAATCGAATATGTATTTAGTACATATTTTCCACCCCGACTGAAATGAAAATTTGCTATAGAGCTACAAATGTAATCATAAAATCGCATACCGAGTTTCATGTATTTAAATCATTATGTTCTTGAGTTATCGTGTCTGTTCGAAATTTGATAAGATTAGACTTTTGAGGTTTTAAGCATTTATAGAAAATTCAATTTATTGAGCTTTTAGCGTTTTGCATTTATCGAGTCCACTTGTACTGGTATAAAGAAAAAGACTTTCTCTGTTCAAAATTTGGTAGAAATCTATAAATTAGGCGTAAAATCCATATACCAAATTTAATCCACTTATCTCAATTCATTTTTAACTCATCTTATTCACAGACAAGCGCACGTAATTTCAAATATATATTTTTGAACTCGAGGTTATTTGAAACGTGTCGATTCTTCAAAATCTTGAGTTCAAATTTTTTTGACAATTGCAATGATTTGTATATACATCATATATAATAAATAGGCGATTTGACTAATTATCTTTACGGTTTACTTTCACTAATGAACAAATGGTCCTATATGTGAGTAAATGCTGTTGGTTTCGTCAATAGTTTTAATATATTTTTATTAGCAATGCATAAAACAACAAAAGATCAGACTATCTTCCTATTGATAAATTTACTTGAGTATAGAGCATCAAATATAATATTTTGTATTATCCTCTTATTGAAATTCCGAAAGAAATCATATGTGTATGAAATAAGTAAGTTTATAATTTGTTTTCATGAGTGATTGCTGCAAATAATGTTAAAGTGTCTAAAATATTGATTATGAAAACATCTAGCCATCAGTGACTACAGCAAATAATGTAGAAATATCTAAAATATTGATTATGGAAATATCCAGTGCACGTTAACCCTTTATTTACCGAATTATTTTGCCATCAATTTTTTCCAACTTTTTGAACCAATAATTAAGATTCCTTGTAAAATAATTCCAGGGAACCTAAGGATTTTTTAATTAATCAAAATATCTTGATTAATTTAATTAATAATTAAATATTTTTAACATCTACTATTAGCTTATATTAACTACTTGCTATTTCAGTTATTCTTCGTGTTCTTTTAAATAACCTTAAAAATTGTCATATTACGGTTATATAAGTTAGATTTAAATGGCATTTTTAAGTACCGTCAGCAAATAAAAGATTAAATTCTTCTGGGAAAAACGTCTCCCTACTGGTGTGGTTTGGAAGTTTGGAGAGGGCTGTCAACTCAGGTATCGTGCTTGTGATCTGAACATCGCTCAAATAACGAGGTCCGTCCCAAATTGTTGCTTTAAAAATGGAACGTTAATATAACAAATGAACCGAATTGGTTATGAAAAATTATAATAGTAAGTCCTTATGTGTGTTCTTAAAATTATTGCTACTTAATTCATTTAAATGAAAACAAAAAACTGTTTCATAAAAATAAATGGTTCATAAGTCGAACACTTATACATTTTCAGTTGTTTTGTGAAACCTTGACTTTAAATTCATGCCGATTAATTGATAAATATTATTTCATAAAAGAAACGCCATTTGTCACAATTTTATGTATTTAAAGTTATAAATAAAAATTAAGTTAATGAAAGAATAAAATACAAGAAATAATTTTTAAAATTATCTAGAAAATACAGATAGAAAAGGAGAATATACAAAATTATGGGTTTTGGGGAGATAAACGAAATGTTAAGAATATTACATATTTCCCCAACTAATTACTACAGATGGCAAAGCATGTCTCCTTTTTTATTTTCTTGTATACATAGTTTTGAGAAAGTATTGTAATTGTCAAAACACTCGAACTCGAAATTTTGACGAATCTTCAACACTTTAGATCTCCATTTCGAAAAATACATTTTTGAAAAATTTTCATCTAAAAAAGTTAGCTCAAAAGCACTTTCCGCTAGATGATTGAAATTTGGTATAAGGCACCAAATTTGCTGATTTTCATCAAATTTTAAGTAAAATTTGTTCCAAAGAAGTACGTATATCCAGCTGTACGAATATAAATCAGCAAAATAATGAAAAATCAAAGAGTTAGATAGGTAAAATTTGGTACACAGACTTACCATCTATAGTAAGTCTGTGTACCAAATTTTATACATACATTATATTTCAAGCCAAATCCAACAGCAGATCGACCATCTGTCGGTCTGTATTTTCAGAAACATGTAAACGCAATAATTCAAAAATGCAATGACTTAAAACTATCAAATTTGGTATAAGACTTTGTGACGAGAAGTGTCATTTTGTGCCAAATTTATGTTTCAATCGATCAAGAAAAACATAACTAAAACCCAAATTCTATTTTTGGATAACATTATTTCAGGGATTAATTTCCTGAATTCTAGAGATTAATCATAAATTCATCTCAAAATGTAATATTTGCAATTATTGCTTGCCACTTCCATGCAAGGCTTTTTCTGGCATGACAAGTTTGTTAAAGAATATTCGAGAAACTTTTGGGGAGACTACTTCATCTGGTTTCGCAGTAAATACTCAAAGGAACACACATTTAAGTGATGCACGGACAAACCGATCATCATGTCTTAATCGTCTGGTCACTGCTTGGCGCGATATCGTTTGTCCCTCTTGTGCCAATTCTTTAGCAGTTATCAAAATGTACATTTTGGTTATCTTTATATAATTATCTGTATATAATGATTAATGTATCTGTAATATATCTAATGTATAATGTGTCTGTATATAATAATTAACGTATATAATGAACTGTAATAGCTGGTTACAGATTATAAAATAGCATCCGAGTTGTAAGAAGTTGCTGATACATTTTTCGTAAATAATCAGTTTTCATATCTATATTTCTTACTTCTCTAAACTAATTTTTAAAAATCAATTTGTATTTTATTTTAGTTACTCTTAATTAAATAATTACAATTAATATAAATAATTATAGAAATATGACACAATATTAAGAAGCAAAATAGAAAACGAATTCTCTGGCAATTCCCATTCTCATTTCTATCGCAGACCAAGGGATGAGAATCCAAAGCCATACCAACCAGACTATCCTGGCCTAAAGATTACATTTACTATAAAGAATTGACCAAAAAATTATATTGGCATTGAATTTTCAATTCCAATTGAGGATTTAAATCCAATTGTGGCAACGCAAAATGTGTGATTTTTCTATATAAGTTGGGGTACCCAATACAAATTAGAAATTTCTAATTTTCTATATTCTGTATTATTTTAATTCGAAAGTACTTCAAAAGGAATCGGAAAAATCCATTAATTAACAATGTTTGGTTTTAAATGCATGAAGCATCATGAAAATAAACAGAATCGTTTAAAACAATCGGCCATAAACATGTTAAGCCTAAACTCATTGATGTGCGGAAAAAACAAACTGAATTAGTTACTTATTTGGCGCCGAGGAAATGAAGATTTTTGGCGAAAAAGTTAGTTTTTGAGTAATTAATAAAAAATTAAACAATGTCATTCAATACAAGTTTTAAAAAAGTTACTTGAACTTGATTGGATGAATAAACAGCATTTTATTAACGATTGAAAATTTGAACAAGATCTATATATAGGGAGAGTGTGAGCTAATAGTAGGAATTGAACAATAAAATAAAGCTTTGAATTCAGTAAATTTCTATGAATCCGACAACTTTTCCTGATGCAAAGTGATAAAAAATCAAAAGAAAAGCGGAACTATAACATATAATACTAAACCAAAAAGTGTGAACTAATAGTAGGAAAAGTGTGAACTAATAGTAGGAATTGAACAATTAAATAATGCTTTGCATTAAGTAAATTTCTACGAATCTGACAACTTTTCCTGATGCAAAGTGATAAAAAATCAAAAGAAAAGCGGAACTATAACATATAATATTAAACCTAACATATAATACTAAACTAAAAAGTTTTAAAATCAACCACTACAGCAAAAACTGACCACAATGCAGTTTTTGGGTAATGAATGTGACTTCTTTTTCTCAGGGTACTTTCCATCGCCGTTATAATTTATTCTTTTTTTCCCCTCCTCCCGAAACTGTCGTTGTTGATGGCCCCACCGAATGTACTTTCCTCCATTAGCATAACGTAGTTAGGTAACGGTGTTTGCAGAGCAGTTGACGCTGTCCATTTCGCACCCACCGAATTAAGAAGATTTCTTAATAGAGAATTAAAATAAACGAACTCTTACTGAACATAAACAACCAACGCGTAAATTGTGATTTATATATCAAGGAGGGCCTCTCGCTCCTGCTTTAGACCACGGTTCTTTACTGATAAAATATTTGATGTCTTAGATCATAATTTTAGAAAACGTGGGTGCGCATTTCTGGAAAAATGTGCATGATTATTGCTCACATACACTTCGTTTCGTCTCTAATTTTCGAAGCATTGTTTGGAAAAGAATATTTATTCAAAAGAAGACATTTATTAGCTTTTTACAGGAAGATTTAATTTAAATATTTATTTTTGCTCCTCTTTTTTTCTCTGTTAGTTTTTTAGATTATTATTTGCTTCAATAAAAATCTGACATATTCTTCTCTGAAATAAAATGTGATATCGATTCGTTTTAATGTTATAAAATGACCAAATTTGGGTTAATAATATTAGAATTATAAAGATTATTTGAATTAGAATTTTAAGAGAAGTAAGCTTATATTTTGAGAAAAATATGATAATTTTTCCTTACAACATTATTACAACATTACATTTTAAAAAAACATTATTTGAAAGGGAAC
This sequence comes from Argiope argentata, assembly GCA_026289955.1. NCBI lineage: Eukaryota > Metazoa > Arthropoda > Arachnida > Araneae > Araneidae > Argiope > Argiope argentata. The sequence goes on along the minus strand of JAOUZG010047704.1, from coordinate 6,457,884 downwards.
ATATATTTAAAAGATGAAATTTATCAGCTTTTTACTAGAAGAATTAAGCTGAATATTTAGGTTTACTGATAGTTTCAATTATTATTTGTTTTCAATCCAAATGTTATCAATTTTTCTTCGAAAATAAAATATTCGTCTGCGATATTGTCTTAATTTCATAGAATGGTCAGATTTGAATTAATAAAAATAGAATTTCAAAGATCATTTAAATTAGAATTTTAATAGATGTAAGCTTACATTTTGAGAAAATATAATTTTTCCTTAAATTGATTTTGTCTCTTTATTTTTCGAGTGTTTGGGAAAGAATATGTACCCAAAACGAAATACTTAATTTTTATTAAACAAACATTATTTGAAAGAGAGCATATATTCAAAAGATGACATTTATCAGCTTTTTACAAAAAAAATTGATTTGAATATTTAGGTTTACTGTTAGTTTAAATTATTATTTGCTTTTAATCGAAATGTAATCGATTTTTTCCAAAATAAAATATTCTTCTGCGATATCGTCTTAATTTCATAGAATGGTCAAATTTGGATTAATAAAAATAGAATTTAAAAGAATATTTAAATTAGAATTTTAATAGGCGTGAGCTTGCATTTTGACAAAAATGTCCGTAATTGTTGCTTACTTTCATTTCGTTTCTTTTCTATTTTCCAAGTCTTGTTTGGGAAGATAATATAGACCCAAAATGTGACATTTACTTAATTTTTATAAAATTCAATTGTTTGTAAGAGAATATACCTTCAAAAGATGACATTTATTAGCTTTTTACAAGAAGAACTAATTTAAATATTTTGGGTTGCTGTTAGTTTTTTTAAATTATTTTCTTTCAATCGAAATCTAACAAATTTTCCTCCAAAAATAAGATGTTCTACTGTAATATCTATACTTTTAACTTTATAGAAAAGGAAATTTAGTGATAAGATAAGAATTAAAAAGAGAAATTAAATTAGAATTTTAAAAGACGTGAGCTTACATTTCGAGATAAATGTTCATACTTTTTGTACACATCTATTTCGTTATTTCTTTATTTTCCAAATGTTGTTTGAAAGAGGATACATACCCCAAAAATTTGACACCTACTTAATTTTTAAAAGTATTATTTGAAAGAGAATATTTATTCAAAAGGTGACATTTATCAGCTTTTCACAAGAAGAAGGGCTCAGTCAGGTCAGTTTTTTTTTTAAAAAAAATATTAATTGCGTTCAATCGAAATTTTAATTTTTTTTTCTTCAAAATCAAATGTTTTGGTGTGATATCTATTCTTTTAAATTTCATAGGATGGTCAAATCTGGGTTTAAAAAATCAGAATTAAAAATATTCTTCAAACTGGAATTTTAAGAGAAACGAAATTATATCTAGAGAGAAATGAGCATAATTCTTGCTCACATTCTTTTCATTTCTTTTTTATTTTCAGAATATTGTTTGTGAAGAGAATACATATTCAAAATGTTACTCTTATTTAATTTTTCTAAGAGCATTTTATTTCAGTATTCTGCTTAATTTCATAGAATGGCTAAATTTCAGTTACTAAGAATAAAATTCTAAATTTACTAATATTTTGAAATTCTAATGGGCGTGAGCTTATATTTTGAGAAAAATATGCATAATTATTGCTCATGTCCATTTCGATTCTCTATTTTCCTAGTGTTATTTGGAAAAGAATGTACACAAAAAATGTTACATGTACTTAGTTTTTATAAGAGAATTTTATTTCAGTATGCATATTTAAATTTAATAGAAGGGGATAATTTGGGTTAATAAGATTAAAATTCTAATTTAACAAACCTTTATGAAATTCTAAGAGAGATAAGGTCACATTTTGAGAAAAATGCGCATAATTATTGCTTACATCTATTTCGATTCTCTATTTTCCTAGTGCTAATTGGAAAAGAATGTATGCCAAAAATGTTACATTTATTTAGTTTCTATAAGTGCTTTTTATTTTAGTATTCATATTTTAATTTAATAGAGCGGGGCAAATTTGGGTTGATAAGATTAAAATTCTAATTTAACTAAGCTTTTTGGAATTCTGAGAGAGGTGAGGCCACATTTTGAGAAAAATGCGCATAATTATTGCTTACATCTATTTCGATTCTCTATTTTTCAAGTGCTATTTGGAAAAGAATGGATATAAAAAATGTTACATTTATTTAGTTTTTATATGATAATTTTATTTTAATATTCACATTTTAATTATATAGAACGGGCCAATTTGAGTTAATAAAATTAATACACTTTAACTAACCTTTTTGAAATTCTAAGGGAGGTGAGGTCACTCTTTGAGAAAAATGCGCATAATTATTGCTTACATCCATTTCGATTCTGTTTTCTTAGATTTATTTGGAAAAGAATATATACCCAAAATGTTTCATTTACCTAATTTTTATAAAGCATTTTATTTCAGTATTCAAATTTTAATATAATAGAGCGGGCAAATTTGGGTTAATAAGATTAAAACTCTAATTTAACTAACCTTTTTGAAATTGTTAGGGAGGTGAGTTCACTTTTTGAGAAAAATGATCACTATTGTTTACAACCTTTTCCTAGTGTTATTTGGAAAAGAATATATGCCCAAAATGGGACGCTCAATTTTTTTATACAAGAATTTTATTTCAATATTCATTTGTCATTAGTTTCTTTTTAAATATCGTTATTTTCGTTTAATCGGAGTTAAATTTTTAAAAAATTCTGTGGTTCGTAAAAAATCGATCCATGAAGGCAAGCCTCATGTAACTTGCAATCTACTAGAGAGATAAGACCCACATAAAGGAAAGGAACACTGATCTTTTCACCTCGTAATATATCGACCAAAAAACGAGAACCCGGTTACTTATGTGTCGACTTCTCATTCTCGTACTCGATGTTGTCAAAAGGATACTTACATAACCATAAAAAACAGCAGAATGGGTCGTCGGAACAAGCAAAGATCTCGATAAGACCAATATCCCTATTTTTCTTTCATCCCTTCCCTAAATATGGTAGGCGGAATTTTATATCTGTAAAGATAAGGATGATTTAGTTCTCCTCATAAGTTTGGGATGCAGAGAGATACTAAATAATGAAAAGGACGATAAAAATTATTTTGCGTTATTTTTACTTTCTGATTTATTAGCGTGGGAAGGTTTTCTTGAGATAAGCAAATCATGCCGAGAAATTTTAATTTCATATATGGTAGTTTATCCAAAATGAATTTGTTGGGTAAATCAATCGAGTTATGGCAGTTAGGAATAAACAATCAACACCCTTCATATTTCATGTAATTACCTTAACAGTTGACTGTACTTTATACCTCAGAAATGGACAACGAGTGCTCATCCCCCATGCTTTTAGATTTGATTATATAAACAGAAGATGAGCTTGTCGATTGATTCGCTTTCATGGTATATTTGTTGCCTGAGGCGATGCAGAATTTGCGCTTCATTTACTCCACCCAATTTGTTGGTCTACACTTCTGAAAACTAAAAATATGAACCAACATTCGCCTTATAAAATTATCTGGACATACCCACAGGCGTTATAATCAATGGTGCTAAAATTCTTATTTTTGGTTTGAAACTTTTCACGAAGAATTGTAAAAATTCACATATCGGTCAATGAAATAATGTCATTTTAAAGATAAAATGATCGTACTATCGTTTAACTTAATTGGATCTTTATGACTTTAAATTATGCACAACATGTTTAAATCTTGAATATGCTTTAATGAAAGAAAATTATATAAAAAATTTAGCAGTTGGACTTAAGTAATTATTCAAGATGTTCACTTCAATCTTCCCCAATAGATCATTTTTAAATCTTTAATACAGACCTAAACTTCTAATTGGAAGGCCTTTAGTAAGGTTTATTGGAAGGCCTTAGTGTAAAAATTATAATGTGGGAGTCTAAATAAATCTTCCAAAAATTAGACTCTTCAGATAGCGGGGATTTAGTGGTGTGGTGTCTAGGGTTTTCTTGATATTTACGGGTTAGTTTCTATACCAAGATTAAAATAATGCAAACGAAAAGTGAAGAGACTTCTTTAAAAAATAAAAGAATTTTTTTTAGAGTTAAAGGGGAATATTTAGAGGAGGAGTATTTATAGTGAAATATTAAAAGAATTAAAACATGGAGATATTAAATAAACAGAAAATTAGATTATTTCTTCTAAAAGAACGTCAGAAGTAGGAAAACATTATAACTGAAAACATATTACCACGTAGACGCATAGCTTTGCGAGTAGGACCGCTTGACGCCTGGAGACAGACGTCTTTCTTTTACGGATGTTAATGGGCCTCTGGCACAATATTAATTGGGATAGTTTTTCAAAAGCTCGATAGATGGCGTTGTTCTGGAATGTTATGCTAATTAAAAGTATTGTCCTCTGGGAAATTATCTAACCTTTTACATCTCTTGCTTTGAATTACATTTATCATCGGATGTTGACAAAACAAAATGAAGGCAGATGATGGTTAAATAAAATAGCTCTGTGGGGTATCCTACATTCATATAGCTTGTATCAATAAACATATTGCAGAAAAATTGTGATTTTTAATTTTTATAAACAAACACAACCTAATTAATTATATTTAATAAATATTTTTCACATAATATTAATTTGAACGAAGAATTTCAAATCTTCTGCGACAAAGATTGACCTAAATATGAAGCTTTGAATTTCCTCATTTTAAGCCAAACAACACTTGCCTAGAACAAGAACCTCTAACTTATGATGACTGGTAGATCTCTCTCGAGAAGACCAATGAAATGATCTAAATACAGTATAACGTCGTGATATCTGAAGCCTAATAATTAAGTTAGTTTTCCTCATAAGAAAAAGGGTTTTTCAAAAATATTTTACTAAATATGATTTAGTAGATTGTAGGATTGTATTGAAATTTTAACCTCAAAAGGTTTTCAGAAATATATTTACTGACTAAAATAATATAAATAAGGATAATTTAGGCCATCAAAAAGCATTTTTTCCTCTTAAATCTCTAAAGAGTTAGAAATTAACAAATATGCCTTGATTAAAATGGATACCTTACACATTTCAGTTAACGAGTAAACGAGTGTTTAATGTTTGAACCAGTATTCTGTTTCTTTTAAATCTGTTGTGGAAAATTTAAAATGTTTACCAAATTTTTTCATCAGATAAATATAACTGCCATTCTTTGAGAGAAAATAATTGGAATTCGCTGAATATTTCCCCAAGGAAACCGCATCTGTTTGTGATATTTGAAGCGAAAGTTTAACAACCCTGTTTCTCAAAAACCCTTGGACTTTACAATGACTTATCTTCCTTCGATGAATTTCATGGGAGAAAATATTTCAAAGAATTCTCTAGAAATATTTCCTCGAAAAATATCTGACAGGAAGATGCCTGGAAATTCGTTTTGAAAGGAAATATTATGCACATGTGAAGGTTAGAAGAAAACTTTTATCTTTACAGATTAGAGGCCTTTGTTCATGGTTGAAATAAAGGAAAATAAAAGCATTATTCTTGTATCTGATAAAACGAATTTGACTAACCTGTAATAGTTAGGATAAGATAAAAGTGCTTTGAAGATAATTAGGATAAAATAGTCCAACAACTTTTGACAATATATTTTCAAACAACAATATTTCAAAGATTCTTTCAAAAAATCGTCTTTAATAATTGTTATCATAAAACTTATCGCTACTATAGTTTTGAAATTTTCCCTTAAATATCTTAAACTATGAAAAGATGTAATAAGATTTATTCACATGATTCCTGAAATTTATCTTATTCTATGTCAATGTGAGTTTTTTCCATTCTTCCTGGCGATCTTAGATAATAGAACTTATCTTAAATTTTGAAATATATTGAATAAATTCGGATATGTATTTTCGGCCTTTTCATTTTTACTCTACATTTGATATAAATCTATAATGTTGATAATCTATAATGTTGAATGATATAGAAAATTTAATTTATGTAACGTATAGATTCTTTAAATCATTCCATTGATATACACAAGAACAGACAAACCGACAGACGGTCAACCAATTGGTGGATTTGATTTAAAATTTGATATAGATCTTTTTAGGGTTGTCATTCAAATATAAGCAGTTATAAAGAAAATCAGGTAGCAAACAATTTAGTATTTATGGAAAATCTAATTAAATACAACTCTTTCAGACTTAAGCGATAACTTTTTTATACGTTACATTCTTATTTTTGAGTTAACTTTATTTACAAACTCGCAGATGAACAAACATGCCTCTCTTTGAAACATTTATCCAAAAATTAAATAGAAAACTGGGATTTTACTGTAAAGAAAACATATCTAATTCCATTAATCTAATCCCTTCCATTTAGAGTTATGATGTTCATAGACGGATAAACAAACAAAAATAATTTTAAAAATGGTTTTTATCGGATTTAAGAAGATCCGAAGTGTGGGAATTTATCAAACTCTTGGAATAAAATGTTCTAATGATTGCAATATTTTATCATTTCCAATATGGCCCAGACAAACAAAGAAATGTCAAAATACTTGATTTCAGAGAATCTTAAGAAGTTCAATTTAAAGGTATTGAGCTAAAATGTTTGATTTCAGAGAATCGTAAACAGTTCAATTTAAAGGGTTTGAGCAAAAATACTTGATTTCAGGGAGTCTCAAGAAGTTCAATTTAAATTTTTTGAGCCAAAATATTTCATTAAGGTCTACAGTTCCTGTTTTTTCAGTCATTGGAATAATCAAAACAAAAACTGTTATACCATACGTTACATGGGAATAAATATTAATAAAATTCCTTTAATTATTACAAAAAGTTAAAGTTATATTATAACGATTTTGAAACATACAAAGTGCGACATAAATTTTAAAAAGTAGCAATTGATTGAAGAGTAAAACAAATTATCTTAAGTAATTAGGATTTGCAAGAATGTGTTCCAAGGATAATCTCATTTTTTTATTCACAATAAAAAAAACTGTTGAAATTCTAAAAGTTATCAAAAGAGATTGCTGGAAGAAAATAACATTACTACTTTGAATTATATTGAGTTATACTATCAATAAATGTTATACAATTCATAATATGACCTAAGTTTGGGAAGTCACTATATTTTGCCATCTCAGTGCATTCTGTCAAGGTGAATTACACCTATGTCTTTTGAATGGCATTATGATTCTGCAAATGTGGGAAAGATGGATATATATATTACAAATTTAAAGCGATCCCATGTAAACAAAACCCTACTGGAATTGTATATTGATCATTGGATTTAGTTGAGCTTGCAATGTGGATTTATCGACCTTTATTAGAAGTATCCAAAATAATTTACCTACGCCAAACTTAGCTCGTGGGGCGGCTATTACAGACACCTCATCTTTTTTCTTGCAAAGAGGACCAAAAAATACTTATAAAATAATGAGATACTGCATATACGACACGGGGGAAGCTTTTCAACCAATTATTAAATAATACTTTGCAAAGAAGAAAAGATTAAATATGCGATAAAACCATAGCAAATTCACTCGTGGAATGAATGCAATGGTTTGGTCATGCACTCAAGGAACGCAATATTCTTTGAGTTAACGTCCAAATGTAGTACAAAACGAATTTCATTAATTCATATGATATTAACCCCTTCACATACAAGGACGTGTATGACACGTGCATCTAATTACTGAATTTTTAGTGTCAAGTCTGCAACTAAGCTCCAGAATTAAGTATTTAAACACGCAAAAATCAATTCGAAACTTTTTAATATCCCAAATTCTCCATATATTATTAAAAAAAATCAAACTAACAATAAGTGACCAAAATAAGATGCATAATCTATAAGAAATTAAAATAAATTCGTATGTAAAGGGATTAAACACTCATTTTGGTCCTTATTTATTTTTACTAGAGTTTATATGCAAAGGATCTCTTATTACCAATTGCTGTAGGTAACCATTGGTATAGTAATTGCCTTTTTTTCTGTTACAAATGTAATATGTGAAGGAAAGCTCCAGTACTTCACCAGCATCATGATCAGTGTTACTTTCAACAAATGAAAGTATGTTTTATCCTTCATAACAGTTAGTGAAGCAATAAAGCGACCTACTTCTTCGTAGATGTCCTTCCAAGTGACCTGTTTCATCGAAGTGTTGAACTAGTTTCAGCATTCTAGAACATGGAATGAAACGTTCCCTCTTCCTTTTATCACGAGAATGTTTCTTAGGCAACACTTAAGACATTATTCCTACATAAAAGATTAACCAATAACGGTTGATCTGGTAACGGTAGCTTGCTACTGGCATCAACTACAGAATCCCCATGCATAAAAAGTGCTAAATAAAAACCAAATTTCCAAACATTTTAAATAAATTTATAACATATCCTGTATATATAGTTAACGATTTATCAATAAAAAGCGTTATAGTGGCATAAACATGTCCTTTATTGAATTTCTAGTTCTTTATGTTAAAATGGTACATTATAATAAATTTTCTTCAAAATGCCTTACTTATTTATAATTTTTGTGAATTTCATTATAAGATGAACTTATGTTTAGCATCCACAATTTTCAAATATTTTAAATGATTTAATGTTTTTTAAAAAGATCCTGGAGATATCAGGTTGGATTCAAGTAGATTACAAATTTACATGCAGAAATCCTTGTTTAATTAAGATAATTGTTAAATTTTACCTAGCTTAAATAATTAAATATGTCTTGATTGATCTCAGCTGTATACTGATTCTTTATTTGTATTAGATTCTTTGAAAAAACAATTGATTTGAAGAGCTTAAATTGTTTTCTGATGATTTTATAAAAATTCATTCTTTTATCAAATAAGGGTAATATGATAATTCATTTATCTTTGAAACGCTTTTATATGCCTTCTTTCATTTTTTTCAACTTTTACTCCAAGGGTTCATGAAACTTCATATCTTTTTTCAAATAGGCTTTTCGACCAAAAAGAAAAATGGAAATGAAAAGTGTTTAACCTATTTTGAAAATAATGGAAAAAATCAAAGTTGTTTTTTCTTTTATTCTTCCATAGATATATGTATTCTTATCCTTTCTTATTAAAATGATATGAATAACATACAAGGTGTGTTGATTAGTAGAGAGAAATAACACATATGTAGAGTTTATATTATTAAATTATCTACGGAATGAAACCTATCTACATCGATGTATTATCAACTCAGAATTTGTACCAGATTTTTGTCAAAGATATTGTGCTAGTACAACATATATATCACATGTAATTTAAAAACTAATTTAACATTTGTAACAGGATTTAACTTTATTTTTGAAACTGAAATAAAGACACATCCTTAATCTTTCTTAAGATTAATATCGAGTTCAACAGCAATACAGAACTTAATTTGATTTGTAATTTTAAATTGTGAATTTCTGGTATGGACACAAGGCATCTACTCACTGTTAAAACCTTCGAGTGAATTCAAATATATTTTATGCAAGGCATACAATTTAATATCAAATGTTTTATCACATGTTAACGAACTACATATGTTTCAGCTCATTACACAGCTATATAGGCCGATAATGAAGAAAGATGACAAACAGTATAATTAGAGGAGAGATAAAGTTTGAAGATAATTAGAGGAGATAAGTTTTGTTGGGGATAAAATACTATAGCTCAATAGGATCAATCCATCCAAATGAGGAGGATTTATACCTCCTCATTTGGAATTTTACCTCCCAAATGAGGAGGTAAAATTTCTACAAAAACAGTAAAAATTCCTAGTGCAATAGCTGTATTGGTACATTTCCATTGGTACAGAATCTGCCGCTGAAGGCAGAATAATATTTAAAAAACCCAGAAGAAATTTTAGAAAACATTCTCATGGGAGCCATTTTGCCTTTAACTAGTTTAGTATTTCAAACATTCCAAGTTTGTAAACCTCCATGAGAAAATTTTCAATAAGCCCCGAGGAACTCAGAATTCCGCCTCGGTTAGTTTCGTTTGAAAAAAAAATCTTATACCGATCTTTTTATTCGGAAATATTGCCCCCCTCTGCTGTTCCGACACAGTGAAAGAAATATTTGAGCTTTCTGTCTTAGGTTAGGGAGAATGTTTTCTATATTTCAAAGGAAAAAGCCGCATCCATATATCAGAAATAAAAACCGAGACCGGAGATTGCTGGCGGAATTCCTAACCATTGAATCATTTCACGAATATACACCTGCTTCTGATTCCCTTTGCTTATAATTTATGATAAAAGACGAATCAATACGTCCGCTGCATGCACGGGACATGAGTTGTTGATTGAAAACTATTTGCTCAAAAAAGGGTTAGTTAATGCAATCAATATTATGGTTATTTTGTATATGGAATTTCCAGGTTGAGTTCTGTATACTTTTTTTTTCAATTATACGAGTATTAAATCAACATTCATTGCAGTTTTAGTGTTGTCAATTAAACAGATTTATTTATGTAGTATAGAAATTTCTATTGATTTATTGAAATAATATAATAATTTACATAATTTTATTTTTAATTATAAATATGTGAATATTTAACGATCAATTGCTCTGATAATCTTAGTTTCTTAATATTAAATAATGTATAATTATATAGAAGATTTCCACTCTAAACGCGTATCAATGGCTATTTTTACACCGTTCTATATATATATATTTGCTCTATATATATATAAATATAAGCAAAGCCATTGGAAGAACGCTTTCTATATTTCAAAGGAAAAATCCGCATAAATATACCAGAAATAAAAACCGAGACCAGAGATTGCTGGCGGAATTCCTAACCATTGAATCATTTCACGAATATACACCTGCTTCTGATTGTCTTTGCTTATATTTATGATAAAAGACGAATCAATACATCTGCTTCATGAACGGGACATGAGATGTTGATTGAAAAATATTTGCCCCAAAAAGGGTTAGTTAATGATATCAATATTATGGTTATTTCGCACATGAAATTTCCAGATTGATCTTTATATTCTTTGTGTTCAATTATACGAGTATTAAATCTACATTCATTGCAGTTTTATTGATGTAAATTAAACAGATTTATTTATAAAATATCGATATTCCTATTGATTTATTGAAATAATATTCTTATATACATATTTTTCTATTCAATTATAAGTATTTGAATTTATAAAGTATTTTGAATAAATGAGGCATTTTCTTGAAATATATTGGGAAATAAGATCGGTGACAAACATACATAATCTCTACTGAAATAAACTTTAGGAAATGAGTGGGATAGAGAAGTGGAAATTAATGATCATTTGCTCTGATAATTTTAGTTTCTTAAATATTGAATAATGTATAGTTATACAGAAAATGTCATTCTAAACACGTCTCAATAGCTACTTTTATACCATTGGAGAGATATATACTTCCATTGGAAGAATACTATAAATGTCTCAAAGGATTATGTTTTATATTGTTCAAGTTAATAGTTAATACACTTTCATAAAAAATTATAAAATGTACATTATTATATGCCCCCTCCCCTGTTCTTAATCAAACTGGGACTTTCTAGACAATTGACGACATATCAGTTATAAACAAAGGAGAATTTTCGTTAAAAACATTTTATAACTGGTAGAATTTAATTAAATAGATTTAATTTTTGCTTTCATTTGTAACTGATAGGCCGTTGCATTTATCCAGATCAAAAATTCAACAATAACACATGTATTTAGATCTCCTATGATTTAGATATTGCAGGTCTGTCCTCAAAGACTTTCCCTCAAAAGTGGGTCAATATATATCGTCAATTATATCCCCTGAAAATGTGGGGCCTTTCCCTAAGGCTCACGGAAGAATAAGAACAAGTTAAGAAAGAACGAAAGTTAAGCCAAAGATTATAATTACGTTTTTCGAAAAAACTAGTCACACTGGTATTGATATTAAATGTTCTCTCACTGAAAATAACCCAGCATCTAAAGCATCTTTGCTGTTTTAACGAAAAAAGATTAAGAAAAAGATGATTCCTGAAAACAGTGATAATTTTTTTCAATTTTTTAAATTCGTAAAAAGATTATCTTTATCTATTAAATAGTGTCATAATAAATAAAGTTTAAAAGGAACGAATTTTCGAAAAACTGTGGACTCTTATAAATAATTTGAGCTTATGTATAAAAATTTTAAATTTCATCAAAAAATTACTCTTTTTATATCATTGAATTAATTTCTTTTTCTAATTTATATCTGTTTTTACAATAAGCGCAAGTCAACAGTACAGAACTATGTTACACCAATATTGAAGTGAAATGCTTCTGAAAAAAATTAACATGCTAAAATTGAAAAATTTACTCTTTTAAACTATGTAATAAATTCGAAAACCAGACAAAGTTAAGAACAGCATTTGATATAGAATTGTGAGTTTACATACAAAGCTAAAAAAAATATTATAGAAAAACTGATTGAAATCAAAATTAATACTGATATTAAAAAAATACAGCACTCTTCTCTAACTGCAATACCATTGAAAAAATATGGCAGTTAGAGGAGAGTGATGTATTTTTTTCATGTTATTAACAAGTAAGGGGAAAACAATATTTTTGACACACTAGAATACAAAAAACCATTATTTATATTGTTTGAGTTTTTAATACCGATGACCTTGCTTAAATTCACGAATGTATACTTAAACATACATTCGCTATTGTTTTTTAAAATATTGCACGTAACTTTCTCAGACAGTTTTGCAAAGTTTAAGCAAATCTATTTTGTATACACTTATAATACATTTGAATATCTTGATTAGAACGACGTTAACTCAAAAGATATCAAAATCACTTCAAATTAATTGTAATGCAGCTTCCTTTCAGATCTTGGTGGTCTAGTGGTAACGTCCAGGGTTCTAGACAATAAATTCCATGCTGGAAATCAGATTCAACCGAAAAGCCGCCGTGTAAGCAAATCTGGTGGGGATAAATGCCTACCCCTAAGTATGGTGCGAAAGTTTGGAGAGGGAGGGTTATCTCAAATGTCATGTATGTCAAAAAATCCATCGACAAACATCCTTACTATTACTTGGAGATGTGTTATTAATATAAATAAACTGTACCATATTTTTTCCTATACCATAAGCACACGAACCCCAAAGTTGGGACGAGATAGCGTGGTTGGTAGAGCGTTGGACTCATAGTCCTTAGGTTACGAGTTCGAAACTCACCGGCCAAAAGATTCCCCGATTGTGTGGCGGCTGGCGCTGGTTAAATCTGTCGTGGTCGCTAAGTCCTCCATGCCGAGAGTAATACCACCGGGGGTACTGCACCAGAGGTGATCGTTCTCTGTTCCAGGTCTAAATTACGATCCGAGATGAATGAATGAATTTACATGAATTGAGTCCATCCCCCAAAAAGGGTTGTGACGTGTGTGTAGCGAAGTCGTACTCTTGGCCGTAAATGGCGCTACTTGTAAAAACAAGAGATGCATATCTCCGATTTAAAATCTGCTGATGTATCAGCGGGGCTTGTCCATGGCAAGTGCCATAAGTAACATCAACAACCCCAAAGTTGAAGTGCATATCACGTAATCATCAATGGGCCATTTTTCTCTTGTATTACTAAATGGTTGAACATTTGATACTTTTTAACGTCCAGTATGATCAAAATGAGTTTAAAAAAAAACTTGTGGCTAATAATACACTTCTGCACGAAGCGATAACAAAAATCTATCACCGGAACGAATAAAAGCATTCAGTTATTTCAGTTTGAGAATCATAACTCTGGTTTTATGATGCTCAAGCGCTTGAATGACAAATGAAGCCTAAAAAATCGGAAACATAATCAGTCAGTGAGTTTTTTTTATGAACGTTACAAAGCGAAGACCTTCGCTTATTTTTTTATTTCTTTTTTCACAAGAGGAAATTTTATCTCCCAAAGAGTGATTCGTTTTAGTGGTACGTGCCAATCGTGCGATTCAACTGATTCACAATTGACAGTTATAACAAATTGTCATCTGGCAGAAGAAAATCCATTTGAAATGGTCTATAAATGTGTTTTATATCTCGTGATAACAGTTGAGCGGCCTCAAAGACGTACCTCCCTAAGGCAGGCGTCTGAGTGGAAGACATAACTCATTTCTCGAAACGAAATGTTTCCCTTTATTATTCTAATTTTTGTTTCGTTTTAATACGAGCGGTCACGGAAAGAACTCATTATTCCCGTTCTCTAACAACAGGCAGAATGTTTTAAGAATTACCGCGAGGATATATGACACACTTTTCATTTCCTAGATTATTGCGTCACGAAAATGCGCTACCGAGAACCATAGTTAATAAAGATCTCGTTTACAAAGATTAGAAAGTTTAACTTACAAACAGTCATTGTGACTTTTGGCGGGAAAAAAGAAGTCAACTTCGGGGGATATTCGAGTTTAATAGGTTTTGTTATGTGCCATGAGAAAACATTGCTGCTTATTCTCCCCCCCCCTCCCTCGCCTATCCTTATTCCGTTTCAGTTACTTTTGGTGAGAGCTCGTTATATAAGAGTTTATTAAGATTTATTTTCATAAATATTATCCAAAATATGACCAAAAGAAAACAGTTCAGCTATTCAGTTTCGGTTACTTTTGGTGAGAACTCGTTATATAAGAATTTATTAACATTTATTTTCTTAAATATTATCCAAAATATGACCAAAAGAACACTTCAGCTATTCAGTTTCAGTTACTTTTTCATTCCTTATTCAGTTTTAGTCACTTTTGGTGAGAGTTCTAAAAAATGTATTAATATTTATTTTCATACATATCCAAAATATGACCAAAAGAACAGTTCAGCTATTTACTTTTTCATTCTTTTCATTCTTTATTCAGTTTCAGTTACTTTTGGTAAGAGCTCGTTATGTAAAATTTATTAAGATTTATTTTCATAAATATTATCCAAAATATGATCAAAAGAACAATTCAGCTATCCAGTTTCAGTTACTTTTTATTCCTTATTCAGTTTCAATTACTTTGGTGAGAGCTCGTTATATAAGAATTTATTAAGATTT
>JAOUZG010047704.1:6416033-6435319 GCA_026289955.1 Argiope argentata | reverse complement strand
CTATTCCTATTTTGACATTTTTTTGCAATCTATTCCTATTTTGACATATTTTTTTGCAATCCATTCCTTTTTTTGCCATCTGTTCCCCCCTCTTTTTTTTTGCAAATTTTTGGCCATTTTGTCTAGAATCCCTAGGCATCTTTATTTTTGAGACTATAAATGCTTATACCCCAGTATTTTAAAAAATAAATGTGTGCCTTTTAGTACATTTAACTTAAGTTTCTAGTTTCATACAAAGATAGGCTGTTTAGTAAACTCAAAAAGTAATTAATATCCCCTCCCCCTCTTATTAACGATTGCAAAGATCTTTGACATAACTTAAAAAAATTATTGCATGAAGATTTCTTCATTTGAGGTTGAAACAATATTTATATGCTTTTATTTAGAAAGTGATTGAAGTATTCTTTGAATTTTCTTCTTCTATAATGATACAAAGGCTTTTCTTCCTAAGCGGATTTCCAACAAATTCTAGCAATTCGTAATCGTAATGATATTTAGGAAATATCATCCTTTCCCTAATTAAATGCATCTTAAGTAATGAGTTTTCTTAATTATTTCAATTTCTTTGAAGTGTTTTCTTAATACTACAAAAAAACACACACACCAAAAATAAAGCTGCAATGCCAAATTTCAAGCTTTCTTTATACAAGAATTACATACGCAATTAATTTCCTATTTGGACTTTTATTTCATTTTTATGAATGTACATTTTAAAATTGTTTTTACTCATTTGTTAAAAAGTTTTGCTACTTTATTAAAGTTTTTAGTTTTTCTCTGACGATTTTGAAAGTTATCATTTAATGTTAAAAAAAAGGAGTTGGAGTTAAATACGAGCCTTTAAAGAAACAATAGAGTCATCGAGTGAAATAAGGCGGAGAGTAATTCAATGAATAGTAATTGTATGGAAATGAAAGATTTAAATAGTGACAGGAAGTGAATCTGAAATTTATACGATATATAGAATTTGCTGATAAGAGCTTGAAATAATCTTTTAATATAAAATTTAGGTATTTAGGTTCCCTCATAGTGGATCTTCTTTTTCAATTCCTACTACTAAAAATCTCCCTATATATCTTGTTCAAATTTTCAATCGTTAATAAAATACTGGTTATTCATTTAATCAAGTTCAAGTAACTTTTTTAAAACTTGTAGTGGATGACACTCATTAATTTTTTATTAATTAATCAAAAACTAACTTTCTCGTCAAAAATCTTCATTTCCCCGCCGCCGAATCAGTAACGAATTCATTGTGTTTTTTCGGCAAATTAATGTGCTTAGGCTTAACATGTTTTCGGCGGATTATTTTAAACGATTCTATTTATTTTCATAATGCTTGATGCATTTAAAATAAAAAATAAAAAATAAATGAATTTTTCCGATTCATTTTGAAGTACTTTCAAATTAAAATAATACAGAATAAAGAAAATTCTAATCTGTATTGCGTTCTCCAACTGATGTAGAAAAATAACGCATTTTGCGTTGTCACAATTGACTTTGAATCCTCGATTGGAGTTGAAAATTCAATGCTAGTATAATTTTTTGATCAATTTTTAATAGTAATTGTAATTGTTAGTGCGGGATATCCTGTTTGGTAAGGCGTTGGATTCGCATTCTTTAGGATGCGAATTCGAACACCATATATAGGTTTCCAGAAAATTCGCTTTCTATTTTGCCGCTTGATATTGTGATTATCTCATGTTTATATTAATTGTAATGATATAATAAAAGTAACTAAAATAAATTTTTCCTTGTTAAACTAAGTAGGTATTCATTTAAAAAGTTGTTTTTATATTACTTTTTGTAGGTGATGAAGCAACTTATATCAATGTTAGAAACTGGGGGGGGGAGAATTTTTCTCATGTGAAGAAGAATGAAGAGTTTTTACAAAGATATTAGACGTGATATGGAGTATAAGTGCTACATATCCGCCGATATAAAAATATAATTTTATTTGAAGTTGTTAGTGACTAGAATTTCATTGTATTTTGCGGTTGTTGATGTCACGGTAGAGTGGTGCTTTAAAGAAAATATCTTTTTAGTAATTTTTTTATTTTTTACTTTTCAATATATTTTATAACTTTTTCATAATTCTATTAATATTATTAAAACTTAAACTTAACTTGAAGTAAGTCAAGATCATCAACAGTATTAACCCTTTGTACTCCAAAAAATAATTAGATTCAAAATTTTTCACCTAATACAAAGATTTTTTTATTGCTATGAAACATAAATATACATAATTCTTTTAAGTCAAATTTCTTTGAAAAATAGTTCTACATCTCTTAAAAATTATGTAGGGTTTTTAACAATTAAATTTGAAAAATAAATAAATAAAACGTCAAAATGATGACAATCCTAAATGGTGAGTCAGAGGCACCATCGGAGTGCAAAGGGTTAGAAAGCCTCTTTCTTAGTAAAAGAGATATTTTATCAATTTCGTGCATTCCATTCGCATCTGTTTTAGTAATTTTGTTAAAAACGCCAATTAAATGACCAATAACGCCAATAACAAAAATGAAACCAAAATTCGAGAAAGATGGCAATTAACTACATCCCACAAAAACTATACTCGAAAAATGGCTCCGTTTCTTCAATTTTCTGGGGTTTTTTCCCCTTAAAATAAAATTTAATCGTTTGTTTAAGATTTAAAGTTTTACAATTTTCAATGCTTCATCTGTTAAAATTGTTAAGGATAAGTAAAAGATTGTAAAAATAGTAGGAAGGCATCTATCATATGATTAAACGAACAAAAATTTATATAAAATCCCTCCAGTCTGAAAATATTAACATTTTTTATTTATTTAATACAATGAATATCACAAAATTTCATAAATAAAAACGTAAGATTCATCAGGTATATGTTCAAACTAAAAAAAACTGAATGATAGATGATGAATAAGATTTATGAAAAATATATTCATAATACATTTTAACAAGTTATTTTTATAAACACAAAGAAAATGTTTCTTTTTTAAGCAAGTGAATTTTTTGGAAGAAATATGTTTGCCATTTAGTTGTAAGATTTGTAACGTCCCTGGCGTCCTTTATTTCATTCTGACGTGTTTAACATTCTGTGGCTGTGGGACGGCGAACAGTTCCTCCTGTTCTTTTGGTGGCAGTAAACCAAATAATGTATTCTGGAAACATACCATCCGGAATTTTTCTTTATTTAATGGAGGAAGAATTGAGCATTGATAGGGTATATATTTTTTTTGGGGAGGTACTTTTGAATTTTAGCATCAATCAACTGACAAGCTCTCTCTCCCTTTCTCGCAAGAGTACGTGCGAATGGAAACTACTTGATTTAATAGTAATGAAATTCAGTTATAAAGAATTTTTATTAGAAACAGCGACGGAAATCAAATTTCGCTGGTTCTAATCCAGAATGTTAATACTTTTAAGAATGTTAATACTATAGAAAAAAAAACTTTTTATATAAAAAAATAAACCTTTTTTCAAATCCTGCTATTAGTTTACAATATAACTATAGATCTTGTTCAAAATTTCAATCGTTAATAAAATAACTTTTAATCATCCGAACATGTTCAAATACATTTTTTAAAATTGTAGTGGATGACAATTGATGTTGATACAGCTTTTTCAAATATTAATTTGTTAAAAATAAAATTATGGATGTTTATAATATTTTATAGGTGAACAATTCGGTTTCGAGCCAATAGATGGCGTCACGAAAATTTTACTTAATTTTTTTCCAATTCCTATTATTAATTCACACTCTCCCAATATTATATATCTTGTACAAATTCTCAAACTTTTTTAAAATACTTTTCCTTCTACCACTCAAGTTGAAATACATTTTTGAAACTTACAGTGGATGACACTTGATGTTTTTTCAAATATTAATTCCTTAATTAAGTTCAATTAAATTTAATACTTTAAATAGAGTTTTTGTGGTTTTTAATGAAAATTGAAATCAACAGGAAGTAGCTCGATCGATAAAATGCCTGGATTTCAGTAATTTTCACGTAAAGGTGAAGAATGCGAATTCAGTTCTTGGGAAAATAATTTCTCAATAAATATTTTAAAAAAATTTACTTGAAGTATACGTTTTATTCAAATGATTTTCGAGGGTGAGTTAGCAGTTGTGACTTAGTGGTCAGAAAGAAAAATTTTCTCAAAAAATAAAAATTGAAGAAATTTTAAGCATTAGATGCAATTCCGGTTTCTCTCCTAAAAATTGTTGTCATCAATTGATAGTTACTTCTCCTACTAAACTTTAAAATTGAGCTATCGGATGTCCAAAAGGCTCCCGTACTCCAAATTTAAAAAATCATTGTCCATGATTTTTTTTTCAAGTATATTAAATTTTGTCATGTGAGTAATGAAACCATGGACATGCTTGAAGCTTTTTTCGGCGATCGACTTATCTCAAAACATCTTTGGCCATCTTCGATCCCCTGATCTCACCATCCCGGACTTGTATTTGTGGGGATATTTAAAGGACAAAAGTTTATGAAGGTGATCCTCAAACAATAGATGATTTGAAAATCGCAATTACCCAAAGGATACAAGAAATCACTCCTAGCATGTTAAAACGCGTCTCGAAAAACATGCGCAAACGAGTTCAGCTTTGTCTCCAAGAAAGGGATACATATTTTAGACATTTATTATAAATGTAAGTTCTGTATTTTTTCCTTAGTTATGTTAAAAGTGCTTTTTATCATTGGCATAAAAATAATTCTTTTTTAACCTATTGTTTTTGTAAAATAAATTCACAAATCATCAGCACGGGAACTTTTTGGACACCCTGTACTTGTCCAGAAGAAAATTTGAGAAGAACGGAAAATTGCGAGAAAATTCGCTTTCTATTTTGCCATTTAATATTGTGATTCTGTCATAGGTATATATATTTATTATATCAATGTCATTATCTATTAAAAAGCAACTAAAACAAAATTTTTCCGTTGTTGACCTAAAAAGGAATCCCCTCAAATTTTTTTTTTAATGTTAGTTGTTTAAAAAAATTCTTCTAAGAAGTAGAGTTTTGCAAAATAATAAGCTTAATTTTTTTTCGTACTTTCAAAGTAGTATACAAAAGATAAAGAAAGCGTTATAATTGTCAAGAAAATTTGACCTCAAGATTTTGGTGAATATCTAAATTTCAGATATTCTTGAATCTGAAAATATATTTTTGGATATATATTAGGTCTGTCTGTCTGTGATCTAGATAAAACAAAAATTCATTGAGCTAGAGCATTGAAATTCGTATGTAACCTTAACACCAAATTCGTAAATTTTTTTCATAGTTTGTACAAAATCGATTGACGTGATGTATGCCTATCGGTATGCAAATGGACGTGATAACTCTATATCATAAAGAGCTGTATGCATGAAATCTTTTAAGCAGAATAATCACCGGAATAGAAGATTTGTATTGAATCTTGGAATGAATCTGTCAAAGTGGGGGTCCAGATTATGCTTTGGCATGTATTTTCACGTTTTTGTGAATGCAGTAACTCAAAAACGTCAGGACTTAGAAAAATAAAATTTGTCTTAAGTCAAAAATTGAAAAAAAGCTCAAATTTTATATCTATCTGATGCAAAAAAAAAAAAAAGACTTCCGAAATCTCTATTCAACTTTTTTTTCATTATATTTCAAAACACAAAACACGCTTTACTGCTTCACTTTCACGCAAAAATAAGAGGTGGAGGCTTTTATACTTAAGGACTGCTGTAATCCTTGTGGGCTTGAGAATTTAATACTCTACCTTCTTTAAGTTCAAGGTATGCAGAGAGGGATAGAATAGAAAGTGCTGAATTCTTATGTAACGGCAAAGTCAGGGGATGAACACTTTTACAGGCAGTTAGTATTTCGTTTACAATTCAATATAACAAATATTAAGGAATATTGTAATTTTTTTTCTCTAATTGATTATCAGATGGCGCCACGGATACGTAGACTAAGTTACTCGCTTAATTTTTTTTGTTAAGTTCTGGGATTACTGAAATAGTGTACTGTCACTGAGAATGTATAAGTGTATAGATTTAGTATAAATTTCGAATATAAGCGCATAAATTTAGAAAATATAAGGGTTCAAATTTAGAATATATAAATATAATAAATACTAACTCACCAAGAGATGAATGAAAAATCAATTAAAAAGTTGCATCCTTGCAAGCATGAAACAAGTCATAATGAATAAATATATGCAAAATATCTTATAATATTAATGATGAAAGATTTTTCATTATTTGCTAAAGATTTTTCAATAAATGTCATGAAGTCATGCAAAATCTCGAGATCTTACTGGTTTCAAAAGTGGTAATTTTAAGATTCTATTTCAAATGCTCAAACCTATTGTCAGTCACAATTCAAGTGGAAAATATGTAATAGGCCGCAGAGATTGCGTCACCAATAAATTACGAAATATTATATGCGCTTTACTCACTGTACTGCTTAGAGAAGTAAAAACTCTTGTTTTAAATATGGAATTTTGTTGTCATAATATTGATTATTTGCGCTTATTAAAGTATCTTCAAATACAGCATCATTATTTTTAACAACAATTCGGTAATATTCATCATTATTCGTTGGGACTATTAATGCACATAACCTTTTCCAAAGTTGTCAATTTCAGCTCCAGTGGGTTAAAGAATCCAATATTCCTTTATAAGAATAAAAATGTAAATACTGTTTTCAAATAAAAGCTTTAGAAATAGAATAAAACATCTTTGACATTGCTTGATTTATATTTTAAAAATGGAATTTAAAAATCCATTTTTCAAATTGTTTTGATATGCAGCAGTTTTTAATTTTTTAATTTTTAATTTTCGACGAAGTTATAATATTTTCAAAATATACTTATCATCTGACGGATTTATTAACTATGGATTAATGTTCGTGCTTTGTCAACATGGGTTGTGTACTATGAACTGCTTCACCCTAATAGAACCTTCACTGATTAATGCTTCCGAAAACAAGGGTAAATCAATTTTTTTTCATAATAATGCTACTCTAAATGTTACTCGTGTTAAAAATTATTAGAAATGCTGAAACGGAACGCTTTGCCCTACACACCATTTCACCAGATATTGCTCCATTGGATTACATTTTTTTAATTCACAGAACTTGGGTTAGTTAAGCAGCAACTTCAATTTTTAGGAGATATGAAAAATTTGAATGATTGAGGAATCGCATCAAAATATGAATAGTTTTTACGAATCTCTATTCTGCAAGAAAAATGGGAAAGAGAAGCTGCTAGTAATGAACACTAGTTTGAAAAATAGTGATTCACATAATTTTTCATATTAAAGCCTTGATTTTACAAAAATATTTCCCTCAAAATCAATTCACAGCCCTAGTACATCTATTGAATTTGTGAAATTTTTTGACTTCAAACCAACGAAACCATGTAATATTGAATTCAGTAAAAATGATTGCAAGATCATTTCTAATAAGGAATCCTTTATTTTAGAGTTAAAAAAGAAAAAATCAATACATAAAAAAATCTCGTTTTAGGATATAAATAAAAGTTTGCTTTTTAAAAGCGTTTTTATTTAAATTCGTAGTTTAAATTTCATTTCTATAAATGGATCAGGTAATAGACTTAAATCAGCATTGGAAAAATCATCGAATGATTTAGAAAAGTTATTTAGTAAGGGCGGCTGCCTATAGGAAAATCTATTGCATTTTAGGTAGATTTAAATATTCCACGAAACGTAAATAATGGAGCATAAGTCAAAATAAAAGAAATTTATTTATTAGATCTGAGAATTTCTTATTTTAGGTTTATCTATTAGAGATGCTCAAACTACTAAAAGGGTTTCAAGCATTGAAATGTAAGTCACATCATATTACTTATATTCTAGAACATTCCCGACATGATTGTTTTTTATTTTAAAAATCAATATCATTTCAAAATATCTTTCATACAACCGTTCTTGAAGAAGATAAACACTTTACTGAAAGACCTAAACAATTATATATGATTGTAATTATTTGATAGCTGTATTTATTTTTATTGCAATAATCTTAAATTTTTGTACTTCAGGAAATGATATTTTCTGATTCAAAGAATAAATATTAGAGAGTTTCATCAAAATATCTTTTAAAAACTTTGATATTGTAACTATAATAAAAGATTTGAATAAACATTTACATTATTTGAATAAATTTTCATTAAATAAAAAATTGCAGCGAAATTTAAAACATTTTATAAAAATTTTATCATTAATATATCTTAAAATTCTAAATAGGACAAAAAATTTCATAAAGGAGAAAAAAAATATGTTGATCATGTGATATTCATTTTTAAAATCTCATTGTGTGATAAGGACCCGAATAATAGCAAAGACGTGATTTTTTTTGTATGTGAAGCCTTCATAAATCTTATTGATTTTTTTAATGAATCTAAATTTTAACATGATTGGGAAACCAGAAATCTATGATAAAGATATAGTATTGCACATATATATCAGTTTCCAATATCCTGAAATTCTTCTCTTTCGCAACTTGGACTGTCTAGACAGGTACTCCTGATTCAAGTAAATTCTGAATTGCATTAAAAAAGTTTTACCACAATCACACAAAAAAAATCATAAAAGTTGGATGTAAATGAAATACAAATATGGGAAACACTAGTTCAGAATTTGTTTTAATGTTGGGTTTCGTAAAGCAATTACCATTAAAATTTGAAACCATTAAGAGCCATTAAGTTTGGTAAATAGGAATAAAGGATAAGAAAAATGTGTAGATAAAGAAAAAGTTTGTAAAGGATAGAAAAATTTTGAAGAAGGAAAAAATGGAGAATTATATATAGGAACGGAAATTCAAAATCATTTGCATTACGTACGTAATGATAAAAACAAAGGTAAAAAGTAATACATAAAAAAACAATTTTTTAAAATCAATTCCTACTTAGTTTAACGAAGAAAAAATTATTTAGTTTAATTTTTATTAAATAATTACAATTGTTTTTGTTCTCGTGTTCCGCTTTACAACGGAAGAAGGAGTGCAGTGGCTTTTGAGGGTATGGACCCCTAAATTCCCGAGGACAGAAGTATGACTTCTAACTCATGCACGTCACAACCTCTTTTTACGGGGCGGACTTCATTCATGCATTTCATTCGTTCATCCACAGATCGTAATTTAGATTTGAAATAGAGAACGATCACCTTTTACCCAGTACCCTCAGTGGTATTACTCTCGACATGAAGAAATTTGTAACCACGACAGATATAACGTCCCCCCCCACACACCTAAAGTCCTCGGCTGGTGGGTTCGAGCTCGAAGTCCAAGGGATGCTAATCCAATGCCCTACCACCCATCCAATCCTGATCTAATGATTACAATTAATATAAATAATTGATCAAAAAACTATACTGGCGTTGAATTTTCAACGCCAATTGAGGTAACGCCAAGTGCGGGAATTTTCAACGTCAGTTGGGGTAACTAAATACAAATTATAATTTTTCAATTTTCTTTATTCTGTATTATTTTCATTCAAAAGTACTTCAAAATGAACCCGAAAAATCGATTGATTAACAATGTTTAGTTTTAAATGCTTCAAGCATTATGAAATTATACAGAATCGCTTGAAATAATAGGCCGAAAACATGTTAAGCGTAACCTCATTAGCGTGAGGAAAAACAAACTGAATTCAGCTCAGAAACTTCCCCTCCCCCTGACTCATTTGCACGTATATACACATGCACAATGTACGTTCACATTTATGAACATATTTTAGCAGTTGCGTGGCCAAATAGAAGAAACCTTTGAAATTTTAAAACTTCGACTTATTTCATCACGGTACGCATAATTTACGTACAAAGAATAAGAAATACCTCAGTCTACATAGCGATGCAAGAGCAGAAGAGACCAAACCTTTTCCTATCAGTGATTTTACAATATGGATTTCTTCGTCACATTTCGATTTAGGTAAGGGTATCTTAGGTATCTTTAAAAGAATGTAGTAAACATTAAGGATTTTTTATCCCTTCGCTTGGAGATTAAGAAAATAACGAGACCAGCAGTTTTACTGAGCTCTTGCTGAATTAAATTTTTAAAAAATGGGAATTAATTCTTGTCATCATTTCTGTATTATTTACTTGAATAAATGTCCTTATCCTTAGTGACAAAATATTTCAGAAAATTACACAGTCTATTGTGCTTTTTATTTTGCCAAAACCTGCATTACTTTTTCTGCAAAATCTACTTTGATAAATGGGTGTAAATCCTTGGACTGTGTAAAATTGATATAGATAGAAGTCTCAAATTGTCCCTGTCATATATACAAAAGGGATGCGTTGCTTTTTCAAAAAGTTTATCCTCTTTACAGCATTCAAAAGGAAATAAAAGTTTCCAGTTTCATGAGAAATGGTTTCAATATACCCAAAGTAATCTCAATTCTTTCTGATAAAATGACGGTATTATCACGCATTTACATATAAACAGATTTTATAAAGGCCATAATTTATTCTTCCATCCCAAAAAATCTTTAAAATATATTTCATTATTATGAAAAATTGTACGAAGATAAAAATTGTACACCTTCATCTTTTGCTGTAATTTGAAACTGCGAAAACTTTTGCTGTTTTGAATAAAATTTTCGCAATTATAATGAATTTCAAAACATGTATTTTACTGATTAGTTAAAAAAATTATGAAGTCCGATGCATATTATTTTTACAAAAACAGATGAGAAGTATAAAGCAGTCATTAGCTTTTTAACTATTCATTAATTAAGAAGATCAATATTTGCATGCATATAAATGTCAAATATTTAGATGAAACAAATATTGGCACAGATTTTAAAAACACTACTTAATGCAAGTCATGCATATCTTTAATGATATCAAAATTTTATTGCAAACAACGATATCTTATCCGAAGGAGTAACGATATTTAAAGAAATGTTTAAGTTTAGGAAGAGTTTGGTTAAAAATAAATTTTTATTGTGTTTACTTTTAGTCTTCCCCTTTTAAAATCGATAAGAATTTCCCTCTTGAAAGTTTTAGTAAATTTTCACAAGATTTTTTTCTTTATTGATTGTGAGTAGCGTCTTTTTACTTTTATGTTATTCATTAATACAGAGTTTCTATACAAACGGTAAGTTTTATTGAATTCCAGTCTAAGAGTTTCACAAACCATTCAAGCATTTTCCTTGAACGTGAATATTAATGAAGCAAAATAATCGATTTGGGCAACATTTTGTGACTGAAAAGACTTTTACTTTCATGTCCACGCTCAAATTACATACTTTCCGTTAAAAGAGTTCTATTATCGAATTTACTTTATTAAATGATAGCTCAAATTGTTTTTAAACATTCACGAATGTGCTATTTTTAACGGAAGGAATAATTTATGGTAGTAACTTATGAAATAAAAATGTGGACAGTAAACGGATGTGCTGATATGGACCTATCAGGCAACTCTTAATTTAGTACACTTCACTTATCTTAACCCCTTGAACGGTAATGACGAGTCCAGGTCGTCATAAACTTCCCTGAACAAACTGACAATGACGAGCAGGACTCGCCAGAAATTATTGAGGTTTGATGCTTTTTATGAGAGAAATATGTGTAAGCCATATCGAGTCTATTGCTTTGATATACTTGTGTGCATGCTTCTAAATATTGTTAGAATGTAATTTGTATAAATCTATAGGTATAAATGTTGAAACACGTACTTTCGTTTAACTACTATGTAGAACTGTAATATTATTGTTAAACATTAAGGAAGAATATTAACCGACACTAATATTATATATATATATATATATATATATATGTGTATGTGTATGTGTGTGTGTGTGTGTGTGTGTGTGTGTGTGAAACAAATATTTTTATTAACAACAAATTATTTGAGCAACAAAACCCTAAGTTTCCATATCAATCCCTCCTCTTAAAACTAAGAAAATTAAATCGTCCGTCAGAGCAAAGCTGACTGAAATGAATTGTCGTTCAAGGGGTTAATGCTCCCGACGACAACACCCGAGTAGGCACCTTCTTCTCCAAACTTCCATGCCGCACCTGCCAACCTTTCTTGAAGCCGTCTCATTGTATTGTTTCTTTATGCAAAATCTATGACATAAATTATACGAACTTGAAATAATTAAGAAATTTTTAATTGCAGCAAATCTGCTTCATCTGATTTCTAATGCACTTACACTAGAAAATTTAAATTATGCTCACCACTTGTATAATAACAAATATTTTAATAAATAACTGACTGCCATATGCAATCAAATTGGTTGTACAAAGTCTTAATTAAAATTCATTTGTATAATTTATTACTCACGATATCATAGACAAAGTATTTTTTAAATCATATTGCAACATTCATTTTGAGTAATTTTAATAGACAAACTTTTGTATTTTCTGTGCAAATAAATGACTATTAAGAACATAACTGTCTGGGTTAATTTATTTTTTTAATTGCAGGTTGTTTAAGTTACTATATATTTGCTTTTCTATTCTTTATTTAAATTCCGCATATTATAAATAGAATCATTCCTCTTTAATTTTCAGAAATGGTAGAGAATCGCAATATTAAATATATTTGTAGAAGCATAGAAAACAATTTAAATTTCATGAAATATGTAGTAGAAAATTTTGGAATAAAATTTTTTAAAATCATAAGAGAACATTAAAAAAGTTCCATTAGATAATTAATTTTATTTAAAAGATTAATTTTATACTATTAAAAAGATTAATTTTATAATATTTAAAAGATACAAAAATCACAAATGTAAAATATTCTTTTTGTAAACTATAATATGAAAAATCAAAATTCGTTCTTAATTTTAAAATTCCAGCCTTTTATTTAAACAGAAAACTCCTTCAAGGAGAACATTCTCATCCTCCAAGGTATATTTGTACTAGATTTGGTGTCTATAAAACAATTCCGCGCGCGCACACACACACACACACACACACACACACAACCTTTATTATTTGTAAAGATTTACATCACAATAACGTACACTATCATAAAAATTGTTATCTTTGAAAATAAGCAAATATAAATGACATCTTGATAAAAATTATTTACATCAAATATGGTCGGTGACTACATAAAATTTCATAAAAATTATAGTAATGGATGTATTTTAAAAGGATAAGAAAAATTTCATATAACAATAAAAATGTTAAAACTTCTGACATATCCCATTTTTCATTAACTTAAACAGCAAACCTTGTTAAGAAAATTCTGTCTCAAGGGCTTTTCACTTCGGCAAAATTAATTTCAAAAAACCAATTTTACGGCTTAATAGTTGTTAAACCTTGAAACTTAAATTTACTCTTCAGAATGACATTTTTCTTTTTATAAACATATTATATTTCATTATGTATATTTAGATAATGCCGCTTTAACTATTTTATAATAATACCTTATTATAAAATAGTTAAAGCGACTTTTATGACTTTGATGACTTTATGTCAAATTCTGACTTTTTTGACTTTTATGTCAAATTCTATTATTTTCTTCGTCATTCTTTTATTCAAAAAACATTTTGTTTTCATTATTTAGACGAGATACTTAAGAAATAAATTGTATTCAGATTTGCACAGAAAGATCTTATTTTTAACTTGATAAGGGTAAAATTTGCCACAGATAAAGATTTTTATATCACTTAACAAGAGGTTAAAATCCATAAAATATAGGAGTATTTTTTGTCTAATAGATACAAGATATATCATGTTTCGATCAATCAATTTTTAAAAATAAGAATGTTAATGGAAATTAAACAGTCCCTTCATGCTAAATAAAAATATTTATTCTGCGCATACTAAAGAAATTTGTGACATAGAAAAATTCCCAATTTAATGTCTGTGTTGTAAACCTTATTAATAGAATGCTGAGAAAAAAGAGATTAGTGAAATAATTGAATTTTTTGAGGTGACCATTATGAAGATTTAATATCTACCCGTAATTAACCCTCTTTATAAATTTGTCAAAATGGGTTTTTTATAAATTCATAAAGTGAATCTTTCTATGCTTATCTTCAAAGAACGTGCATTTTATTTTTACTTTTAAGTAGTTATAATTGAAATACTCACTTAGTGTTCAACGCGAAAACAAAGTTGAAGAAATTAAATATTTGCTTTCTGCAGGGTTAAAAAAATAAAGAATATTCATTATAGAAATTTTTGTAAATTCGTGTAAAAAACAAAAATAATTAAAAATGATTCTTGATTTAACTCCCTTATATTACTAATGAAAAACATAACGGGGATATAATGTGATTGAAATTTTATTTATTATATATTTATTTATCAGAAACATACGAATATATATAACATTATTTAGACTAAATTTGAAATTAATATTTAAATGAAAAAAAATGAATTGTATGGAACTAAAATGAAGAAGGGAATTAAATAAAAGAATTTGAACGATCTTATCACCATGTGTTGGGTAACCATGAGAAAAACTAGAGAGAAAATTTTTACATGTGAAAATATTCAAATATAGGTTAGAAAACATATCAACCTTGTCTTATTCAAACTTCTAAATCAATATATTTGCCATTGTATATCACAATTCTATTTGCTAAAATGTAAAATAATTCTTACATGTTCTTTAATTTAAAACGCTTCAAATCTACAATTTTCTGCAATTAGTCAAAACAAGAGTAATCATAATTCTTATTTTCGAGGAAAATAATACGTAGATGTAACTCATAATCTAAATATTTTTTTTCAAATTAAATATCCGATAAATAATTTTATTGAATATAAAATTATTCTTGAGCGTTCTTTTTCTTTAGATACTTTAAATAAATAAATTCTACGATTAATTGAAAGAGTTAGCCTAGTATAAACAAAAACATCAAATAAAGCACGAATAGACATAATTTTTACTTTCGTTGAAAATAACATCCATAATCATAATCTGAATATTTTTTTAATAATTCTTACCTGTTCTTATACTTAAAATGCTTCAAATATAGAAATTTCTTCAATTAGTCACACGAGTCAAATTAGTACAAATAAATATATCAGACAAAACATGAGTAGTCATAATTCTTATTTTCGTAGAAAATGATACTTATATACAACTCGTAATCTAATTTTTTTTAAATTTAAAATCCGATACATAATTTTATTGAATATAAAACCATTCTTGCATGTTCTTTTTCTTTAGATACTTTAAATATATAAATTCTACGATTAATCACATGAGTCAGACCAGAAGAAATAGATGCATCAAACAAAAAACGAATAGTCATGATTTTTACTTTCGTTGAAAATAGCATCCATAATCATAATCTGAATCTTTTTTTTATAATCCCTAAATAATTCTTACATGTTCTTTTACTTAAAACGCTACAAATCTACAAATTTCTACAATTAGTCACAGGAGTCAAACTAGAAGAAATAAATATATCAGACAAAACATGTGTAGTCATAATTCTTAGTTTCGAGGAATATGCAACTCATAATCTAATATTTTTATTAAATTTAAGATACGATACAAGGTTTTATTGAATATAAAATCATTCTTGCGTGTTCTTTTCTTCAGATAATTTAAATAAATAAATTCTACGATTAATTGAAAGAACCAGCCTAGTAAAAAAACCCCATCAAACAAAGCACTAATAGTCATAATTTTTACTTTTGTTGAAAATACCATCCATGAATCTTTTTTTAATAATTCTTAAATAATTCTTACATATTCTTTTACTTAAAACGTTTTAAATCTACGAATTTCTACAATTAGTCACACGAGTCAAACTAGTACAAATAAATAAATCAGACAAAACATGAGCAGTCATAATTCTTATTTTCGAGGAAAATAATACGTATATGCAACTTATAATCTAAATATGTTTTAAAAAATTTAAGATCCGATAAAATTAAGATCCGATATTATTGAATATATAATTATTCTTGAATGTTCTTTTTCTTCAGATACTTTAAATAAATAAATTCTACGATTAATCACATGAGTCAGACTAGAACAAATAAATGCATTAAACAACAAACATAGTTCTGATTTTTACTTTCGTTGAAAATAACATCCATAATCTGAATATTTATTTTTTATATAACAAATATTATACACGATTTTATTGAATGTATAATAATTCTTGCACATTCTTTCCTTTAAAAGCTTCAAAATATATATCTTGAACGATAAAAAACACTTGGTGGTGTTGCGTGTAAAGAGACCGTAGGCTTTTTCCCGCCATGGCCGTAGCGACATATTTTACCTTTCGTATAAGTTGTCATGGCGGAGCGTGATCTTTACATACTCAGTACTCGCCTGGCATCCCAATGGATTCCCATTACACAGATGTCAAGAGAAGGCTGCTTTGATGCCGAAATATAACTCTATTACAGAAAGGAAAGACACGGCGGTAATGGTTGATATACACTGATACTTGCTGGACCGCCAATGTTGTCTATAGAAGCAAAGTTTATTATCCGGAAAAAATGAGAAAGTAGGGATGTTGGGCGGGGAAAAACTTTTTCTCTTCGCGCTCTAGGTAATTGCTGTTGTATGGGGCTTAGTAACTTTTTTTTAAGTACTAGCGTCATATGTTTTTAAACTAGAGACTTGTGTCAAGTTAAAAAAGTGCAATACTACTTTATCTTACGGGTGTTTATCTATAGAACGGGGAACAGTGGCTTTAAGCGTTACAAGTTATTTAAGGAAAAAGTTTTTACGCCATTTTAGGCGTTTTTGAGCTTTAGGATAATGCACTTCAAATTTTTAATTGCAATAAAATATTGAAAGCAATGGATATATTGCATTTTATAACTTGCGTTTGAAGTTATATTAAATTAATTGATGCAATATGTTTAAACATTTTAATAAAGGTAACTTTTAGTTGTACATTTCACATTGTTTAAAATTAAGAGTATCCCTACAAGTTAATTATGAGTGTTCCATTATTCTAATTTATTTCATAGAACTAGTTAAGTGCTTGCCAATATATTACATGGTCAACTTTTTTAATTTGTGTATACATACATTTTAATTTTGATCGTATGACGTAAAAATTCGTGTTCCATGAAAAGAAACAAGTTTAACATACATGTTCCATGAAAAAAAATGTAATTGACGAACTCGATATGCTTGTGCAGAGAGTTAATTGAAAATGTAATAGTTTTTATTGAAGAGGAAAGGCAAATGAGTACCCAGAGAAGAAGTATCAATTTCATCGTTAACAGTTCTTTTTTTATTCTTACTTTTCAAAAATGATTCCAAAGAATCGACCTTTATATCGATTCCAATTATCTTAGGTCTCTTTTTCTTGTTCTTGATATATTTAGGTTCCATATGCTTTGAGTTAAAGTACTTAACTATGAAATTAATAATTAGTTCATCAATCTCTTATCACTAAGATCAATATTAATGGCAATATCATATAAATTCATCTGCGTTGTATCCAATTAACCATCAGGACGTTATAAATTGAGTTCAGTTTAGTTGTTATATTAACGTCTCTCTTTTAAAGCAACACTAGAGCTATTTCGGGACGAACCTCGCAATTTTGAATCATGCCCAAATGATGAGGAGGACACCTGAACTGACACTCCTTCAAAGATCAATATAACCCCAACGGGAGGACGTTTGGTATTTAATATGAACCAGACCCGACTGCACGATGGTTCTTCAGTTGAATCGAATCTTGATCCCGAAACCCTCTAGTACCCAGGCCGAGACCTTACCACCATGCCACCGCGGCTTTGATATAAATTGAAAAGGCTGATTCGAATGAATTGAACGAAAAAAGTTTAGTACCGATTGTCCACCATCGGCATATCTGATCTAGTTTTTTCTTTTAACCTTTTGACTTCCACTACATCTCTAAGTAATGTGGCTTTTTGAATTTTTGAACTTGATTTTTACCAAACAAAATGAGCACCCTGAGCTGTTGGATCAACTGGCACTTGAAGTCATTAACAATATCCAAACAGAGGCTATTATATATGCCGAGGGAAGCAAATCGGATTCGGGAAGAACGGGTAGCGGCGTTTTTGTGAAGGTTAAAGACAAATCCTTTGAATATAGATATAGAAACCTTGACTTTAGTTCAGTTTTTCGCTCGGAACTCATTGCCATAAATGAAGCCCTGGGCCTCTCCCTGGATTCTGGTGTCAGTGATGTTTGAATCTTGACTGACAGCAGAAGTTCCATCCAATACATGAGGGATTGGCCATGCATTTATGATAAATTGGGGCAAGATATTGTTGCCAAATTGGCTACGTTATCCCAAGTAGGTTCTGTGTGCTTGCAATGGATTCCCTCTCATGTTGGTATCCATGGCAATGATGTCACAGATCGAATTGCCGTGGAAGGTAGTAAACTCTCTACTCCTCCATCATCTGTTTTAAAAGTTCCAGAGATTCATTCCATGTTCATTGACAAAGTCAAATAAATTTGGTGGATTCCTCCTGAACACGATTGGTACGCCGCAGAGCGCCCTGGTTTATCTTTGCAGAACACCCGCTCAAGACTTGCCCAATCTGCCTTAGCTAGGCTAAGGTTTGGCCACATTAAAAGTATGGTCTTCGACGGTCCTAATAGAACCTTTTCTACTTTCCCTTGTTTGGCAATTGCCTCTCCCTCTCATATTATTTATTATATCGGTGTCTTTATGAGGCAACTGTCGGATGAGAGCGATAATGTTTTTGATCTTTTGGGCTTGGTCAAGGGGTCTAGACCAAGGAGATCAGCAGCAGCAACAACAACAGTTTTTTTCTTAGTATAAGTATATTGTTTAGTTCTCCCACATGGAATCGTAGCAAGAGAACGCGGTACAAAGTGATCTACTAAGCGATTAGAAAAGAGTTTTTGGCTAAAGATGAATTCCTCGAGTTTTCGAATCCTAACGGTGCAGTACCTATAGTAACCTGCTATACTGAGGAAAAAATCCATTGATACAACATCGGCCCCACCCATTGGGAAAATGTCAAAATTTAGGTATTTCCATTTAGAATTCTTCGATTAAAATATTAAAATAAAATAAATTTTATAAATGTCTTTGTAACCAAACCATTTCTAGCGATTTAGATTAAGCCTTATCTTGTTAACCACTTGACATACGAATTTATTTAACTTTCTTATAAGATAACTCATCCTATTTCGGTAATTTATTGTTAACTTTATTTTTTAAATAATATATGGAGCATTTGGGATACCAAATAGTTTCATATTGATTTTTTCGTATTTAAATACTTAATTCTGTGGCTTAGTTGCAAACTTGAAAATAAAAATTCAGTAATTCGATGAGCGTGTCAGACACGTCATTGTATGGGAAGTGGTTAATAATGCTACAGAGTACATTCACACCCACGCAAAACCAGAAACG
>JAOUZG010047704.1:6364750-6414750 GCA_026289955.1 Argiope argentata | reverse complement strand
TGCTCATTAAGATTATCTGCATTTAAATTTTAAATAAATCTGAAATTAAACTACTTATTTAAGAGAAAAGCTAAGAGAAAAATAAACAAAATTGTAGCTTCTAAACAGAAATAGAGTTGCATATTTTCTAGCCAGTCATCAGCTTTTAGAGTTTTGAAGTATCATTTCTAATTAATTTTCTATTTATTTAAATATTTGATATATAATAATTTTATATTTACTTTAAAGTCATAGAAAAAAAGGATTAAAGATAGATTTTCGAGGGCGATTGAAATACAAATGTATTTTGATTTAATATCTCATTATTGTTGATTTTATAAAAACTTATTTAGAAATCCTTATGTTTTCAGGTTTGCTGTACGATACTTGCTTTTATAAAGTATTGAATATGTGAATCATCCTTTTTACAGTATAAATCTAGTTCCATGTGACTTTGGTTTTCCATTCTAAAGCAAGCACAAACCGGTTAGGGATATGACACATTAGTAATTAATTTGAAGAACACGGAGGTATCTTTAAAGATGACAGAAATGGATTCCAACATATGTTGGGTCAAATATTTACAACTCAAAAGAGATAATATCAGAAAAGACTATACCCAAATGAACTCTACCTAATGTAATTTATGAAGGGATTCAAACGTATCTTCCATAACTAGCAGGCATATTAGGTCAAGTATATATAACTCGAAGGAGACTGCATCCGAAAAGACTATACCCAAATGAACTCTACCTAATGTAATTTATGAATGGATTCAAACGTATCTTCCATAACTAGCAGGCAGATTAGGTCAAGTATATATAACTCGAAGGAGACGGCTTCAAAAAAGGCTATATCCAAACGAAGTCTAACTAATGTATTTTATGAACGGATTCTAATATATTTTCCAGAACTAACAGGCGAGTTGGGTCAAGTATAACTCTAAGAAGACTTCGTGTGTACAGCCGACCACCCCACCACCACTGAACGTAGCAGTATCGACAGGATTTGTTGTGGCTGGCTGTACACGAAGGAGACTACAACGAAAAAGTCTATGCCCAAATTAACTTTAATGTATTTTTGGGATAATAAAATAATTGTTTTGTTTATTTGCTTGTTTATTCTACATATTTGCGTCAGAGAAAAATTTTATTCTACTTTTCGTTGTAAAGGATGCGATCAAGAATTTTTTTGAAGCTTGAAATATAATCCATTCTGAATGAGATGAATTTTAAAAACAAATAAGACAGAAGGTGTTTAAGTATAACAAGGTAGTCTTTATTTATAAACTAAATTTATGATGAGTGAGATAACAAAAATGGAAAGATAAGTGGTTATTAGTGGTAACTATCTTCTTAAAAATTTGGTAAAGGTTACTTATAGTGTGCCCCTTGCCGCGCCAAGGATGCCAAGTCGCCAATAAAGATGGCGGACACTGTAAACAAACACTTTTAAGGGTTAGTGACGGTTACGACTTTTCGCAATATAATGATGATTTTTTTAATCGATAAGCATTGTCTTTTTATTATTATTTTTTCAGGCCCGGTGCCTTCAACAGATGCCTCCGGTATCTGTTGAAGGCACCGGGCAGAATTTTTTAACTTAAAAAAACATCCTACGGCTTCGCTATGCCCGGGAGCGGGAAACTAGTAGCTTCGCTAGCACATTGAACATAAGGAATGTTCGGATAACATGAACAGTAAATAATAAATAATTGAGGAAGACAAAGATGCAAAAAGAATGGATTTAATAGGAAATTTTAAAGACATAATGTACAAACTTGAAGTATTTAATTGGTTATAAAAATATTCCAATCACCCTTCATCCATTTATCTGGTTCGAAATGACCACTGACCTGTCATCCACTCTTGAATAAACGCCGAAAAAATAACTAGCGAAGAAAACAAACGACAGAGCTTTAAAAGAATGACGAGAAATGCGAATTGTTCTATTGTAGACGGTTTTTAAAGAAAGAAACCAGACGACTTCGTAAAGAAGTAAAGCAGACGATTTTGTGAAATCGCATACTGAGAATTAAAATGAGTAAAGGAATAAATATTTTATAATCGCATTAAAAATATAATTGAAACTTCTTATTAACTATACAAAAAATCTGAATTATAATACAGATCAAAAATAAAATATTTAATTGATATTATTTTATTATTTTTAATTAAAGTTTTCAGAAAAGAGTTGAAGCTCATATACAACTCAACCATTGTAGAAAGAAGTAAACAAAACATCATTAGGGTTACTACAAAGAGCTTTGTATTGGGTTGCCATATTGGCGACAAACTCGGGGGCACACTAATGACCATTTTAACCAAAAATTTTAGTATAATTTTTATTTTTGCTCTCAAATTCTAAATTTCGCAAAACTTTTTTATGTCAATATAGTGACAGAAATCAATTCACCCGTATTCCTATTTTTAAGTTTGTATCTATTTCCACTGCATTTGATTTCATTTAAGCAAAATGCGTAAAGTTAAAAACACATAA
The DNA here is from genome assembly GCA_026289955.1 of Argiope argentata. Taxonomy (NCBI): domain Eukaryota; kingdom Metazoa; phylum Arthropoda; class Arachnida; order Araneae; family Araneidae; genus Argiope; species Argiope argentata. Next base: position 6,412,272 of record JAOUZG010047704.1, on the reverse strand, counting down.
TTTCATTATTTTAAAAATTTACTTTTTAGTTTCTATATCAAATCATTCGAATGCAAATAAAAATTCCATAAAAATCAGTAAATATTTCAAAACATTTGCAAAAACAAACTGTCAAAAACTATTATATAATCTGAATGTCCTAGAAATGGACAAAAGTCTCATGGCTGCTTAAAAGTCAAACTCTCAGTATATATACTGTAAACGTAAATTCAAACAACCTCCGTTTCAAAAACTAAACAAACCCTCATATTCATTTTCAATATTTCTCGTTTTCACATATATTTGCCTTTCTCTAAAACGATTTCTGTAAAAGTGGAGTTTAGTGTGCTCCTTGCTGCGCCAAGGATGCCAAGTCGCCAATAAAGATGGCGGACAGAGCAAACAAAATCTTTTGGGGAATAGTTATGGTTATCACTTTCTTCAATATAATTGATTTTTTACTGATAAGTTTACTTTTTTTAGAGCGACTGTGTCAATATGTTGGGTGCAGAGCAAAGGTTAGAGCATGCGATGCCTCCGACAGCTGTAGAAAACACCAGGCAGAATTTTTTTAACTTTAAAAAAAAACATTTTACGGCTTCGCTAGCATTCGGAGTGGGAACCCAGTATCTTCTCTAGAACATTGAACATAAGGCCTGTATAGATAATAGGAACAGTACATAATCAAAAGAAGATAAATAATGGAAGAAGAAGCAATCAAACCATTCTACTACAAAATTTCAAACAAGTATCCTTTTCTAACTTCATCAACTCATAAAAAATATATATTCTACTCACCCTTCATCCATTCTTCAGTTTCGAAATATTGTCTTCCATTACATTTACCCGACATCCATTCTTGCACAATTACCGACATAACAAATTATCAAGGAAATCAACCGTTAAAACAAAAAAGAATTACCAAAACTGCGAAGAATTCCATTGCATCTAACTTCTAAAGTAAGAATGTAGACGATTTCGTAAAATACGAATTCAAACGATTTTGTAATGCGTGTGAATGACAGTTAAAAATTGCAAAAGAATAAAGATTTTATGTTTCTGTTTACATTAAAAATAAAATTGCAGTGTCTAAATAGCTATAAAAAAGACTTTTAATTATAATAAAGAACAAAATTAAAATCATTAATTGATATTTTTTTATTTAACATTTTTCATTTAAAGAAGTCTAGTTCAACTCAACCATTGCTAAAAGAGTAAACAAAACAGCATTAGGGTTGCTAGAAGAGCGCTCCATTGGGTTTCCATATTGGCGTCAAATTATGGGGGTACACTAATTTTCACTTCAACCAGGATTTCACTCAATCTTGACGCAGTGATTTCTTTCAATTTTGTAAAATGACACAATAACTTCATGCAATATTGCAAAATGGTACAATAATAATAAATGTCAAAATAATTTTACTTACCCAGGATCTAACTTCTGGGTCTACCTTCGATAAGATTCCAAATGCTGTGACAACTTCCTGCATCTAATATCTTACAGATTAACCGCTTGCACTGGCAAAAGATTCTCAGATGCACATGTTGAAACAGTCCACTGTAATTACAACGAGGCGACACAAAATATCAGATACCTTATAGAAATCGGAAAAATATATCTTCTTTCGACCTTAGATTGTTCCTGTAAACTGCAATTTGTCAAAAAAAAACCTTCGTTCAGAGATAGCGAAATCCTTTGCATCTCTGTGAGGATAGCATGATGACGAGCACAACACGCCATTGGCGGTTTTGTGACAAAAGAATTACAAGAAATGCAAGTGTCATGTCTTTTACAGCCCAAGTCATCTACTCTTGCCACGTTTTCAAATGTCATTCTGACAGAGATATGGAGGTAGCCCAGTTAAATAGACGAGTACTCCAAAAAACCTTTTCCGCTGTCATGTCTTTCCATCGTAAGTGTTAAGTTACTTTGTAAGCACACATATTTAGATGTTTTTCTTTTTGTAATATTAAAAAATGCTTATCTCTGTCATGGCTCTGATCTTACTGGATAGATGACGTCAGCAAATATTTTATTTCGTAAAAATCTGTGAAGGAGCTTTCACAAGAGGCCAACAATTGCGCACAACGGAAGGCCACGCCTACCACAGGAAGATCATTTGACCATAATGGGACAGTGGCAAATAGTTGTACCGATGAGACAAGCATCTCAGAAGTGTAGAAATTTAACTTGTCGTATGTTTGACCGTGGAAGGATGAAGATTCCTCTGCTTACAGGTATATTCAAATTCATATCTAGATAGTCCATTATAATAATTTCTTTTTGGAGGTATTTTGATCTGGAATTTAAGAATCTTAATGAGATAGGAAGTAATAAGGATTGAAATAAATAAAATTATAGTTTTTTTAAGATTGGTCATTGTAAAGCAGTATTGCAGTCCCAAATGATCTCAATTTTCTACTGCTGCATATTTTTGAAATTTTTGTGACTCGTAATCGAACCATAAATGTTTTGAAAAAAATCCATTACGTTTCTTTATTTTGTTAACTACACGATGAAAAGTAATCATATTGGATCAACCAGATTCCTGTAGTAAAGGAAATGTGGTTAAAGTGATCATTAGTGTGCCCCCGAGTTTGTCGCCAATATGTTAACCCAATGAGACACTTTTCTAGCAACCCTAATGTTTTGTTTACTATTTTTAAAAATGGTTAAGTTGAATATGAACTACGACTATTTTAAGAAAAATGTTATATTAAAAGTAATAAAAATATCGATGAAAGATTTTAAGTTTGTTCCTTATTATAATTAAAAGCTTTTTTACAACTATTAAAACACTTCAATTTTATTTTTAATGTGAACCCCGATTAACGAATTTCATTCTTTTGCAATTTTTAATTGTAAATACGCGCTTTAAAAAAATCGTCAGAATTCGTATTTTACGAAATCGTCTGCATTCTTAGTTTTAAAGTCAGATGCAATAAAACTTCGCAGTTCTGATAATTTTTTTTTACTCTAACGGTTGCTTTCCTTGATAATTTGTTATGCCGGTAATTGTGCTGGAATAGTGGAATGGAAGACAGTATTTCAAATCAAATGGATGAAGGGTGTATAGAATATATATATTTTTTTGAGAGCTGATGAATTTAGGAAACAATGCTTGCTTGAAATTTTGTATGGAGCAAGCCTTGATTGCTTCTTCCTCTTCTTTTGATTTTGCACTGTTTCTGTTATCCACGCAGTCCTTATTTTCAAAGTTCTAGCGAAGCTACTAGGTTCCCGCTCCCACAGCTAGAGAAGCCGTAGGATGTTTTTTTAAGTTAAAAAAATTTCTGTCCGGTGCCTTCAACACATACCGGTGGCATCGCATGCTCTAACTTTTGCTCTGCGCCAAACAGACGGGTGCAGCCGGTCTGAAAAAAAAAACATATAGGTAAAAAATCATAATTATATTGCGAAAATTGGTAACCGTAACTATTCCACAAAAGTGTTTGTTTTATTTGTCCGCCATCTTTATTGGCGTCTTGACATTCTTGGCGCGGCAAGGGACACACTAAACGTCACTTTTACCGGAAATGCTATTGTATCCGTATTTTAGCTTCCGTTTTACTGTAGTAGAGAGTAATTATAAAGTAGCTCATTTACATTTAAATATTTATAATTTTGATTGCTTATGAAAATTCAATTAAAAATCTTGCTTATAATCAATGTTTCATCACTTATTAAACTAGTTTTTGACGAACATTTCGATGCTCTTTTAAAGCCATTTGCTTCTGTTTTCTTATGTGTGGGGTCAGGGTTTTGGTGGCAATGGATCTTTAATACACGATCTATTGATCTAAAAACTAAAGGTTTGCGACTGTTTTAGCAAGTTTTTAAAGTAGTTTTATTACATTTCAGTAGGAAAAATAACTAGAAATTTGATAGTGCATACTATAAGATATTTAATATGAAAATTCTCACGAAGATAGTTCAGCTTTTCCTTACGCACAAAATCCCTGTGTTCATCACAAATATTCTAATAAGTGAATGCTGTAAGCCCTAAGAAGCGAATTTAAACTTCTCTGATAAGTAATATCTTTTTACGCTTTTACTTGTTTGGGAAGATGGAATTATGTTACTGATTTTTTACTCATTTTCTCAGATTCTAGAGTTTTAAAATTTTCTTGGTTAAAATGGTCATTAGTGTGCCCCCGAGTTTGTCGCCAATATGGCAAACCGACACAAATCTCTTGTAGTAACCCTAATGATGTTTTGTTTACTTCTTCGTACAATGGTTGAGTTGTACATGAGCTTCAACTCTTTTATGAAAACTTTTAAATTAAAAATAATAAAATAATATCTATTAATTATTTTATTTTTGATCTGTATTATAATTAAGATTTTTTTGTCTAGTTAATAAGAAATTTCAATTATATTTTTAATGCGAATATAAAATATTTATTCCTTTCCTCATTTTAATTTTCAGTATGCGGTTTCACAAAATCGTCTGATTTATTTCTTTACGAAGTCGTCTGGTTTCTTTCTTTAAAAACCGTCTGCAATAGAATTATTCACATTTCTCGTTCTTTAAAATTTCCTATTAAATCCTTTTTTTTTTGCATCTTTGTCTTTCTCAATTATTTATTATTTACTGTTATGTTATCCGCACATTCCTTATGTTCAATGTGCTAGCGAAGCTACTAGTTTTTTGCTCCCGGGCCTAGCGAAGCCGAAGGATGTTTTTTTAAGTTAAAAAATTTTGCCCGGTGACTTCAAAAAAAAATTTAAAAGACAATGCTTATCGGTAAAAAAAAATCTTATTTATATTTCGCAAAGTCGTAACCGTAACTATCCTATAGAAGTGTTTGTTTACTTTGTCCGCCATCTTTATTGGCCACTTGGCATCCTTGGCGCGGCAAGGGGCACACTATACGTAACCTTTACCATTTTCTTCACTTGAGTATTTTCGATGATAGAGAATTATATGAAAATTCAGGTTTTAATTATCGGCTGTTTGATTGATTCAATTACATTCTGATTCCACGAAAATGGCGCCACTTTGCCTGAACTTCAGAGAAAATTGATTGAGACATCTATAATACGGAATTATAAATTAAAGGCTAAAAAGTAAAAACAATATTTCAAAAATATTCTACTATTAAAATTGTTTCAAGCATTATTTTCTTTACATTTATTATTTTCATCAATAACTATTCTAAGAAACAAAGAAAAGAAAAAGAATATACTTCAACCTTGAATAAGAAACTTCAGTAGGATCTTAGCAATTTCGAAGTAATAAAAGACAATTAAGTGAAATTCTTATATCCACTAATAAATATAAGTACATACCAAAAATAGTCTCAAAATTAAAACATCTAATGGTAGCATGCTTGTTTTTAATCAAGAAAATAACGATGGAAAAGAAATTTCGCAAGACTCCGAAAAACATGGGATTGTACTTATTGAAATTATTCACTTTTTTAATTTATTCGTAAACTCATAAAAAAAATTTGAGGATGGAAAATATTTTTTTATGTGGGAAAAGTGCAATTTAGCAGGAAGAAAGCTATGAAGATAAAAACAGTTTTCAAAAATAGGAAAAGCGTGGGTGTATCTTTTAATTTAAAAAATATTTCGTGGATATGGATTCCGAAAATTATTTGCTTATAATTACACAGAAGAATTATAAAGTATTAAATTGGAGATTTTAAATGTAGAACAAACAAGTCTGGTTGTAGAGTTTTACCAAATTAATATCTATCTTTCGTAGAAGATTCAAAGCTTACATCGGTCTTTGAATTTACTGAAATTGATACTCGTAAAATGAATTCTTTTTTTTATTTGCGGAATCTAGACGAATTTATTTACGGAATCTATACAAATTACTAGATAATACGGGAGTCTTGGAATCCGAATTAAAAAAATTAATATTGAATTTTTTAAAATTATTTTGTGTTTCAATTTTTTTTGCACACAACTTTCTTCACTTTCTAATGATTGTAGAAAAAAAAACGGAAGTTTGTCAAATAAAACAACTTTTTTAAAACAATTTTCGCCTATTACATAATTCACTGAATTTTAGGTGATTTAAAAAAATTGTCAATTCCTCAAAAATTGCAAAATTAAGTTTAGCATTTTTTTAAATTGAGTAAACTAAATCTGTTCTCTTTTCTTCAAATGTTTTGAAAAAATTCAAACAATTTTTCTTTACTTTAAAACAACGATTAAAATATCTTTTTTTATTGATTTTTAATCAATCATTTCTCTAATGAATTCTTTCTTCCCGGGAAGATGTTTTGTTTCTTCGCCAATTTGGAAATAAAAAAACTAGGAAATCAAAAGTGACATAAAATTTTATAAAACTTCATAAAATTTAAATATTAATACATCGTTTATACAAAGTTATTCTTTACCGGGTCAGAATTACTAATATTTTTTGTTTCGATTTTTATCGTCTATATTTAATTTTCCATGTCATTATCATAAAGAAAAACTAACACCGAAAAAAAAATTTTTTACTTCGTTTTCATAGTTTTATTATGGTATAGGGGTTTTAATATCGATAATATTCATCAGGGTATGTGTTACGGTGTACAGGCTATGCTAGTGTTTTTAATGAGGCACGAAGGTTAAAAATTGTTTTTACGGCAATTAGCGCATATAATCAAAAAGGGATACAAATCTAGCAAATCATTTCAAATACTCTTTCAAATGGACAATTGGATCCTTCGTGTAAATAAATACAACCATCTGTGGCAAATAACAAATTACTGACGTTCTGTACTAAATCCTCTTCAAACTTGAACATTTTTTTTTCTTTCAAATTGGAAGTTACTATGTGTTGAAAAAGAACACATGCTATTTTATGTTCTTTACTTATGTGAAATAAAAATACGATGAAATCTTTCATTGATAATTTAGTTTCTTGCAGAATTGTCTGTAGACCCCCCCCCCCCATTTGTACCATACTATTTGTGTCAGAAACACGTTCCAATTTCTTTTGGACGAATTTACTATGCAAAGTGGTGATAAGCAGTTATTAATAACATTCATAATCGCGTTCCCGGAGCTCTTCGTTCAACTTTTTCCTTTTATCTGCCATTTTCCGATATTGATACTCAATTTCTTTATAAATAGAGCTTATATATTTTATTTAGAAACTCGTATTATGTTTAAATATATTGATTAGTAAAACTTTTTGATCATATTGAATCCTATCCTTTTTTTTTCGTAAAATCAATTTTAACCCATTCACTGCCAACCACGAATATATTCGTGTTTGGCAGGGTGTTACCCATTGCCAGCACGAATATACTCGTGATGCTTTCAATATATTATTTCGTATAACTTGTAAAACTTGCAAACATTTTATGGCCACAAGCATAAATATACAAGTGTAAAAACTTGGAAAAAAGCTACAAATAAATTGTTTTTACAAAAATTCTCCTTTGTTTAACAAGTATGATATGGTATTTTAATTATTTAAACAGAATAGAATCTAAAAAATAGAATCTAAGTAATTTTCAGCATTGAATAACCAGCCTTCACAAATTAACAGAAAATTCTGTCCCACTTTTTAGTATCTTTATACTTTCAACTATTTGTGTGATTTACGATTTTTTTTTTTTTTGCTTAAATGTGCGCAAATAAGAAAAAGGATATCCAGTCCTGTTACAATCCCATTGCCAACCACGAGTATACTCGTGTTTGATTTTTATACATGTAAATGATTATTTATGACAAAATATGTGTATTTATTTTGAAATAATAAAACTTAGATAAACAATAACTTTCAAAACAGAAATGGTAATGGAAATAACCTCTTACAATTTAGGCAGCGAATGGGATAACTGGTTAATGTGCGAAACTGAGAAAGGTCTCTGCATCTGAAACAGACAGTACATTAAAATCATGAGTAGTATAATCGTTTTGATTAATTTACGAAATCGAGCTACATTTCAAGACTTTCATGAAGCCATTCTTTGTCTTCTATTATAGATGTTCCTCATTTTAAATCTATAACCTGTTTTAAGGATATTGTGCTTCGAATGCAAGCATTATGTACTATTATGCTTAACCACTTAAGCTTTATTTACTTCACTATCTAATAAGATGACATCTTCTGTTTTGGGTCTATTTTCTTATTTCGATTCAAATGGAAATCCATGGAATACTTGACTTATGTTTTTATTCGAATTTTAATATTCAGTTATAATTCTTATGAAGGATTTATTTTTTACTTACAACTATCAAAATTAGATAAATAGATGCGCGCACGACATACGGGCAAAGCAGTTAAGTGGTTCAAGTACCAATTTATATTAAGCAAAAGTAAGTTGGATGCATAGAGATTGAAATATTAACAGATGGATAAACCGTATTTATAATCTAACTAGAAATCTAAATCTTACAGATTATAAAAATATAATATAATGGTCATATAATGGAAATGAATTCATAAAATGGGCGAATGAATTGTATTAAATCATATTGATTTATTCATGAAGGTTTAAGAAAATATAAATAAAATTATAAATTATCTGTCTTTGAATTAAACACGAAAAGCAAAAAATACCTATTCTGCCTCTCAGAAGGTTTTATTAAATTAGCATAATAAGCACTTAATATGGAAGAGGTAGTTCAAATTTTTATTTAACATTTAAAGTGTCAACTAATAAAAAAGCATTATATGTGTTAAAAGAGCGGTTGATCATATGAACACACAGTTGTTGAAAAAGATTAAACACAGTTATTTTCTAGAATTTCACCATCATCTCTCCTATAAGTAATCTACTTATAGGGTTTAGGCTCCGGGAATGAAGGCTTTCATTTTCGAAATACCATTGAATCGAAGAATCGTTATGCAAGCGGGTCCGATATAAATTAACCCTTTGCAATCCGAAAAATAATTAGATACATAATTATTCTCCTAATACAAAGATTTATTTATTGCTATAAAAAATAAATACACATAACTAAGTCGAATTTCTTTGAAAAATTGATCTACATCGCTTAACCATCATGTGGGCGTTTTTAACAATTAAATTTGAAAAAAAAATATAAAGCGTCAAAATGATGCACATTCTTGAATGTTGAGTCAGTGGCGCCATCGGAGTGCAAAGGGTTAAATACCTTTTTATAAGTTTGAAGTGAAATATTTAGAGCTGGTATATCGACTCGGGGTGTCGTCATCGTCATCTAATCAGATTTCCATATTATTCAATTTTTTTCGGCTTAAAATAGCTTTTGTGTTGCTTCGAAAATGAAACCATGATTTTTTAAATGTACTACCCCAATGATTTTGTCAATTTAATGGAATGCGATTCATATCAATTAAAAGAATAAGTATTTTTAATATTAATTATTTCTTATTTCAATTAATCTGTATGTATGTATGTATGTGTAAATACTTTGAATATCTCAATCAATGCAATTTTTTACTCTACAACAGTTTTTCGGAATATTGAAATAGGGACACTCACTCCTTTATTTTAATGACCTTGTATATTTGCAGAAACGAAGTTTTATCCTAAGAAAGAGGATCACTCTTTTATTCGATTCCTACTATTAGCTAATACTCTCCCTAAATATATATATATTCAAATTTTCAATCGGTTATTAAATACTTTTTATTCATCCAATCATGTTCAAGTAAAACTTTTTAAAACTTGTAGCGGATGACATTTGATCATAATACAGTTTTTTCAAATATGAATTCATTAATTTTTTATTAATAGATTAAAAACTAACCTCGTCTCCTTCATTTCCCGGCCACCAAATAAGTAACTGATTCAGTTTTTTTCCCTCACACTAATGAGGTTAGGCTTAACATGTTTTCGGCCGATTATTTTAAACGATTCTGTTTATTTTCATAATGCTTGATGAGCTTAAAATCAAACTTTGTTAATTAATCGATTTTTCCGATTCATTTTGAAGTACTTTCGAATTAAAATAATACAGAATACGGAAAAGAAATTTCTAATCTGTATTACATACCCCTACTTATGTATAAAAATCATGTACTCTGCATTGCTACAATTGGTTTGAAATCCCTAATTGGCATTGACAATTCAATGCTTGTATAATTTTTTGATCAATTATTTATAGAAATTGTAATCGTTAGGCTTGGCTAACCTGGTTGGTATGCCTTTGGATTCTCATCCCTTGGGCTGCGAGTTCGAACATCATGTATAGAAATGAGATTGGAAAATTGCCAGGAAATTTGCTTTCTACTTTGCCGCTTAATATTATGAGTTTGTAATATTTATTTATATATTTATATTAATCGTAATTATTTAATAAATAGTAACTAAAATAAAAATTTTCTTTGCTATCCTAAGTAGGAATTGATTTAAAAATGATTTTTATACTACTTGTTTATTTACTCAAACTAATACACATTTTGCATATGAATACAAGGAAATGTAAGCAATTAATTTATTGTTTTAATTTGCACTTAGAGAATAACATTGAGCAAAGCATGGTACAACGCTTAGTAATATTTTTTGTTCCTTTGATTTCGGCCTAAAATATGTTAAACATTTTTAAATTTACGAATATGTTTGAAATTTTACTGAAATTATAATTCAAACAGCAAATTGTCACTACTTATTATTCCTGTCGAATAAACTCATCAGAACTCAAAATTTTGTACTTTTTTCATGATGAGTATACTCGTAAGAAATAGTTAACTGGTTAATGGGAAGAGAGCCCACAGAAAAGAATTTGGGTAAAATTAACTACAGATTCAGATTTTGTTTTATTTTTTGACTAGCCGCCTTTGGCGACCAGCCGGTTCGCCAATATTAATTCTAAATAAAGTGTTCAATGATGTTTTTTTATATAACTTGGCCTCATAATAAGTTTTTCAGCAAAATAATTTTAAGCTTCAAATTTCGATAGTCATATGATTCACTTATATTATTATGTAGGCCTTAAGCAGTCCTATCTTTGGACTCCGAATCTCTCTCTGATTTTCTATCAGTGCACGTAAAATTCAGTTTTAAATTTAAGTGGAAATGATGAAATTTCATTTAATATAAATACCTCTTTACTCAATCCAAGCATGTCTTTAAATAAAACTAAGAGCTGAAAGCAGAGTAGTCCGACATTGAAGTTTTATGTTCACTACAGAAATTGAAATATTACATATATTTTTTATAATTTATAATAACTCAAGGAATTATACAGCAAACATTTCACAGATTAAATGAAACATTCAGTTTTTAATTTTATTTTTAGATGTACATAAATGCTCTCAAAAATAACATTTTTTTAGGTTTATAAATACAGTTCAAAAAATTATGGTTTAAATTCCTTTTGTCTTGTAGATTCATATTTGTTAAATATTCTTAATATTTCAACTTCTAAATAAATAAATAAAAATTTCTATCTTCTTCAAAAATCTGGCTGATTTATTCAGTTACAAATAAGATGAAAATGCTTTAGTTTCTTTTTTTCAGAAACTAAAGCATTTTCATGCTTTAGCTCTGTTTGAAAATATGAATCCTGAATTCTATTCTTTGAAATTTTTAGTTGCGTAATATCCTGTGTATGATTTAATTTACTTTCTTTCTAAATAAATCTATGATAATTTTAATTATTTCTGTAGTACCCAAGTAGGAATTGATTATTTTTTTTTTATATTTCTTGTTCTATGGTAGTTTTCTTGATTTCTGATATAGGCAGCAACCGTTTTTATATTTTATGATGACCTTGTTCATTTCAAGCGCAGTAGCTAAGGACCCTAAAAGTGCGTAATATCCTTTCTATAATTTTATTTTATTTATTTCTAAATATATCTACGATAATTTTAATTATTGCAGTAGTACCCAAGTAGGAATTGATTTAATTTTTTTATATTACTTGTTCTATGGTAGTTTTCTTGATTTCTGATATTGCCCGCGACCATTTTTGTATTTTATGATGACCTTGTATATTTCAAGCGCAGTAGATCCTAAAAGTGCGTAATATCCTTTCTGTAATTTAATTTTATTTATTTTTTTCTAAATATATCTATGATAATTTTAATTATTGCAGTAGTATACCAAGTAGGAATTGATTTAATTCTTTTTATATTACTTGTTCTATGGTAGTTATCTTGATTTCTGATATAGCCCGCAACCATTTTTGTATTTTATGATGACCTTGTACATTTCAAGCGCAGAAGCTATGGACCCTAAAAAGAGTCCGGTATAATATGTCGATCCTCCCTTTTCTAAACGAGAGAAGTGAGTTTGAGGACGGCGCCGAGTGAATGAGATGGATTTGGAAATTCTTGTGAATCATTCAAGACCATGAGTAGCATTCTCGTTTCTTTTCATGAGATATCTTCATTCAGTACTTTTACAAGAACTCATACGTTTTGCTGCTCCGGATGGAGACGCGGGTAGACTCTTCCGCTTGCTATTTATCACTTCTGCTAGATAGAACAATTGGACTCGGACTCAAAAGTTCTCTCCCCCCCCTTTTTTTTTTGGCAGAGGGAGGAAACTCGACATCTTGGCTCCTGAACGGGTGTAATGTGTCGAGTTCTACACTTGAGATGAAGCATTTCGGGTACCTTTGCGAAATAAATGGAACTTCATAAGGTCTCTTTTGCGGTGGAGAAGTTTTTGATACAGCTCGAATCAAAAACGGAGATTTTGATACGAGGGGGAGGAAAAATGGAAATTTTTTTGAGTGTAGCATTTGATGCATGGTTTTATTAAATCATTGTTGTTTTATCACTCATAAAGTAAATTAACTTAATGAATTCGGGATTTGAAATACTGTAGAGTAGATATCAAAAACTGAATTCCAATTAACCAAATCTTAACAAATTATGCATAATTTGTAGTGATATTAAAGCATTTATTTTCTTTAGCACGTATTATCTGAATTGATCTAATAAAGAATTATTTTCAGATGATACCAAAACAATTATTATTCATTATCTGTCATAGATGAAATTTCAATTAAATACAATTTCAACAATTTCATTTGAGAAAGCATTTACAACATTTATCTGATATTTTTACTAAAGAAATCTTATATAAAGCTAGTTAATTTGCTCAAATAATACATATTTGATTTCAATTATAAGTATAATTTGCTTTAATAACTATGCTTAGAAAAGAAATGAATAATTATACTGTTTTTTTAATGTTATAATTACCATATTTCTTACATTCTTAGCTTTATTTTATCCATTTGTAAAATTAAGGAATTCTAATTCCAATAAATTTGTCCTTCAATTTTATTCGTATAGCTCTAGGCTTCATACAGTCTACTATATAATATGTTTAAGAACAAATAATTATTATTTTATTACATTTATATTAATGAAAAAGTAATTATAATTATTAGTAATTCCATTTATAGCCTTATTTCTTTATTTAATTGGACAGTTTAGCAGGATTATTTTAGTTTTGAAATCATTTAATACGTATATTATAAATATTATTTAATTAATGCCTGTAAGCTACTTTTAAACTTGTTTCGATGCAGATGAAAGTCTTGATATGCTGATAAATTGCTTAGTACTGTCAAACTTGTGACTAATACTCTTCAAAACCTTTTTAAATCACCCAAAAGAGAAATTAATAATCTACTTTTGAATTTATTTGGAATTTGATCTTCGCATACACATAAGCAATAACTATCAGGTTATAAACTTCAGCATTGAATATTTGGTAATACCAACATATATAAAATAATTTTAAAATTATCTCTAAAAAATTCGAGATGACTGTATTATTTAATGATTCGTTGTTGTTACTAATGGCACTTGCCATGGGCAAGTGCGCCGACGGCCGTCAGTGATTTTTAAGCCGAATGAGAGTCTCTCGTTTTTGAGTAGCGCCAACAAGGACCAAGAGTACGACTTAGCTACATATTCATCCCATTCGCCTGCACAGCCTCTTTTTACAGGGGGGGGGGCATTCACACGCCGCACAGATAGTACACAAAACAACCATGCCCGAACCGGGACTCAAACCCGGGACACTCAGATCACGAGGAAAGACGCTTTATCTTTGAGCCAGAATGCCATCTTAAAGATTCATTCTGAGAGAAAACGTGTATCTCCCCCAATTGATTTTGTATTTATATGCTTTAAATGTTGACAAATTCAAAAGAAAGAAGTCACAGAATAGACAATAGCAGATATATGTCACTGACGATTTAAGTAAAATATAAAGAGAATGTCTTTATTGAGAATCATTAGTAAAAAACTCAATGGAACGGCAGAGGACATTTATTAGAAGCAGATACAATGGTATTAAGTACAGTGACCGTTATTAAGTATAGTGACAGTTAAAGTAGACAATAGTAGTAAATATACTGTTACGTTTTTAGCGTAGCGGGTTCGGATTGAATGGACTTTACTTGAGGACAGCACAAACAAATTTATTTACAGCTATTTACAGTTATTTACAGGATAATTAATAAAGTAAAAATTTCAGATAAATACAATCCAGCAGTCAACAGTCAATTACAGCGTAAATGCAAGTCTTACGCACGATAAAATCAGACTGCAAAACAGCTATCGTATAGCACAGCAACAGTAAATCGCAGCGAGCTCAATAATACAACGTTTACAGCAAACGTAAGCACAGCTCACAAATCTTTTAGTCCAGCGAGACACTGTTTATTTCAGAGCAAACTCTCAACTAACTCACTCCGGCTACTCGTCCTGATATAGCCAAAGACGCGCGTGCGCCGAATCTCGGGAAAATTCTCAAAACAACGCGCACAATCCAGCGGCTACTCGACTATTCCTTTCGCAAAACCAATCAAGCTGGCGCGAGGCTTCTCGCCAAAAGTCGCCATCTTTCGCGCGTTTTCGTGCCGCTCACCCGAATGTAACAATACTCATGTAAAGTGCCACAATGATGTCTTTAAATATTGGACAAATGATTTGCGTATGCTATTTAATGAAAAATTGCAAAATGGAACGGTGAAGCATAGGTATAGAAGGTAGATATGAGTTTTTTTTCACTAACTTGTAAGAAATTCTACACAGTAAACTGTCATAGTATCTTGAACATAGCACTCCAATGTCATGTGCATGATCCATGAAAGAAGTTCCAAAATATAGAAGTAGAGAAAGGATAGGAGAAGAAAATAATAATCGCTGGCACTTCAAGTCGATAGTATGGGGAAGAAGACATAAGGTCAAGGAGACGGCCTAAGAACCTATTAGGACGTCCTGAATAATTAGGACACTAACAATTGTCAACTGCATGATAAAATTCTATACTTAAGATAAAAATGGAGCTCTTCTTCATGGCTCACATACGAAGGAAAGACAAAATACAATATTAGCCGATAATGAAACAAGTAGTACAGTTTGTACCAACTGGTCAAAAGTGCATTCTCCAACAATAATGCGTGTCTGATAATTTCAATTGGTTTAAGGTACAATTTCCAGCATTGTTCTCAAGTGTTCTCTTTCAAAGAATATTCAATCTATTAGATCCTAAATTCATGTTGATGGGTGAAATTTTATAAATAGCAGTTGTAAACTTTTCTATGAAGAGGTACATATAGACGATACCGGCATCCTGGCGTAGGGGTAGCACACCTTCCCCGTGATTTAGGCATCCCGGGTTCGAGTCCCGGTTGTGGCATGGTTGTTCTTCTGTATTCTATCAGTGAGGACTGTGAATGTGCCTTCCTGTAAAAGGGGGCTGTGCAAGCGAATGTGATGAATGATCAGCAAAAGTCGTACTCTTGGCCCTAGTTGACGCTACTACAATTAAGAGACGCTGATTAGGCTTAAATCCCTGACTACCTCAGCGAACTTGTCCATGACAAGTGCCATAAGAAACAACAACAACATATCGACGATATGGTACAAAAGCAATTTTTCTTTTCTTTTATGCCCATTTCTTGTGTCAGTGTCACAAAAGTCTTTCATTACAATACAGAAAATATTTGCTTTATGACTCCTTTAAGTTTTGTTCGCGAGTTCTTATTAATATGATATATAAGCTTAATTTTTATTCAGAGGAATCTCAGATATGGCATGAGAAATTTCTGGTATGGTGGTTGTTTCTCGCTTCTTGGGGAGTGCATTAAAGCTTTAGATTCAAATTATCCCCACGACACAACTCATACAGGCCATACCTCATATGTACCTGGTAAGATATTAGGATACAACCTTAGTTCTCGTCGTCTTGTCATAATGATTTCCAAGACAGATCTGTAGACTTGGTAACACTTCTGGTAGTTCCGCGGATATGGTAAAGAGAAGTTCTAACGCACATATAAGTAAGTAAGAAATAAAGAAATAAAGCTCTCTTTTCTCTTGAGGTGAAAGCACCGTTGGTGTTGCCTGATTAATGGGCTTACCATCGATGCTGGGTTGAATCACTGTTTGAGAAATCACCGTATGGATTTTAATAACGATTAATATGTGTGCAGATTCCTAAACCTCCATTTGTCGTGAAAGGGGGATTCAACTCATTACAAATGCTTAGAAGAACTGAAATAATTCTTTATGTGCTTGCTTAGTGCATCTTAAATCTGAAATCATTGGCGATATATTTTTACCATTTGCATAAAGGGTGGGGTAGCTTTTATTATTTGAACATGGGTGAACATTGGAAGGTTCGACGAAAGCAGGTCTCATATTAATGAGAAACGCGATGTTCAAGGAACATAAACAAAATCAAATCCTATTTCAGGTGAATTTGATCTAACGGCAAAACGAAGCCCGCCGGATATTTTGCAAAGATCCCCATATTTATTCTCTAGCGAGCATCCACCATGGCCTAAATACAAAAAAAGATATTTTCTTACTAAAGTTACAGCATTTCCTACATTTTAAATGTTTCTTAACCTCAAGAAGTTTTTCTCGAAAAAACCAGAAGATATATATAAGCACCAGAGCAAAACTTTTATTCGTATGAAAGATTCTGAAATTTAAATTTGTTCTTCTAGATATGTTGTGGAAGTCCTGGGGTTAAGCCGGATCTACCAAAGTGCTAGACTTGATGCTATTCCACCAGACAGAATTTAATATCACAAGAATATATCACGAGAATATTTTAATTTCTGAAAGCAAAAAGATTCCACTTTTTTTTTGCTTTGCTTTTTCTTGCCACGAGGAATTATTGATTTTCGTCCTCTTTTGTGCCGCTTTGATGTAAGCTTTCATATTTTAAGTTGAGGAATTAAAAAAAATGGGGGAGAGACTGAATCATAGATTTAATATAAAACGGCATTTCGAATTCTTTACGGATCGTGTTTTAAAATTGAATTTTTCTTCTTAATTTACATGATGTTAAAAACTTGATATTAAAATCTGTAAACCCCAACACAATTTAATTACTATGATAGACATGTTAATTTGTTTTAGAAAGAATTTATTTTATCTACATGTATGTAAAAACATTTGGCCGGAAGTGGATCGAAAGAAATAAAAGGTTTGGATTTTAATAAAATTGCATTATGTATTTTCACACTCCAGACAATGACTACATCGTCTATAAAATTCACTATACTTCACTCTAATAATACAATTTGAATATCAGTTTTGATGAATTTATTAATTTTCCGATATATATATCTATATTCAATGAAACTTTTGCACTCTATTTTATTGTCATCAACAATTGAAAGTTAATTTTTATATGTATGTAAAATTAAATTCCATGTTTTATTTTCATGCTACCGTTGAAAATAAATAGAAAAATCAGTTAAAATGTATAAAATTATTTAATTCTACGATTTAACTAGGTATTCTATAAAATAACGATTACTTAAAAGTTTGAATAGTTTGAAAAAGTATGAAATACGGCACTCGAAAGCTCTTTGAACCGGTTTTAGTTTCTTTTTGTTAGTTTTGAACCGCTTATAACTGTGTTTTTTTACAATAATTACCACTAGACGTTTCTTTTTTTATAATAATTACCGCTAAACGTTTCTTTTTTAATAATTACCCTAGATGGTTTTTTGTAATAATTACCGCTAGATGGTTTTGTGTAATAATTACCGCTAGACGTTTTTTTATAATTACCGCTAGACCATTTTTTAGAATAATTCATGCTAGACGTTTCTTTATAATAATTACCGCTAGACGTTTTTTTTAATAATAATTACCTCTAGACGATTTTTTGATAATATTTGAATTTCTACAGCATTATCTTTTTTCTTTCTATCTAATTAATGTCAACAATAGGAGCTGTAACCAATTGTCAGATTTTCTTTATTATTTATCAATTATCCGCAATAGTGATAAAAGGTATTTCTGAAGAAATTTTTAGCTATTTATGATCAGTCAATTTATAAAATTGTTTATTTTTTATTATATTATTATTATTCTATTTTCTTATTACTTTATTAATTTTGAAATTGTATATTTTTTAGCTTTCGTGGCCAATCATTCATTTCCTAGAATTATCAATTAAAGTATAAAATATTTAATCTATAACGTACTTTAAGTTATTTTATGAAATAAATAAATTATACTATTTAATGGTAACATTTAATAAATAGATCGTTTTTAAAATGAGAAATTTAAGGATAAACCTGGATAGATAGACATGAGGGGGGCATTATAAGTTCAAAAAATCAAATTCTTTAGACTCATCGTGTATGAAATTTATTCACATGACATGCATAATGACACATTTCTTACGACATCTGATTGTCTTACGTTGTGCTGAAATTTTCTTTCATAATATGCTGTTGTTTCTTATGGCACTTACCATGGACAAGCTCGCTGAGGTAGTCAGCGATTTAAGCCTAATAAGCGTCTCTTGTTTGTAGTAACGCCAACTAGGGCCAATAGTGCTACTTAGCTACTCACTCCTTACACTCGCTTAGACAGCCCCTTTTTACAGGTGGGGGGGGACATTCTCTCGCCTTACAGATAGAACACAGAAGAACCATGCTCGAACTCGGGGAGCTAAGATCATGGGGAAGACACTCTACCCCTATGCCAAGAAGCCGGCTCATAATACGTGCAATGGGTAATAATAATTTCAAAATAAATGAATGGATAGTATTTTAAACAAATATTATTTAACATATTTATTAATATAACATTTAATGTTTATTAAAATAATATTTATAATATATTTATTCACATTTTATTTATTGATTTAGTTGAGGTCACTTAAGATTATTAAAACCGCATGATGTATTCATTTTGACAAATAACTAATCATATAGGATGTCAGCTTTTAAATAAATGATTCAAACAGGCAATCTTACGTTTGCTGTAAAATTAATTGTATTTTACACACTAACAAACAAAATCTGAAAATCCATTATAAGTAATACGATAGTTTTTTTCACAACTATTGCCATAAAAGCTATTTGTTTTTGAAGACAAGTTTAAAATGTTTTTCTACAGATTTTATTTATCACTATATTTTGTCTTATAATAAAATAGAAAAAAGATATTTTAAATGTTCCACAGCACAATCTCATGGAGAATAATAAGAGAAGTTTTGGATATCTTAAAGACCAGAATTTTAAATTGAGTTTATCTCAAAATTATTCTTGTACGCCGGATGAAAAATACCTTTTTATACTCATGTATTTAGTTTTTTAGTTTTATGTATCTTAAGACATAGTTTTGGAAATAATAAAACAAGAACGCTTTCACTGTATCAACCGTATCGCACAATCAAAGTAAATATTTTTTAATTTGAAAAACATCAATTTCTTAAAGCGTTACATCCCTCCAGAGTTCCCAAAATAACTAAATTCTATTCGAAAATTTTCGATGTGAAAGATTTTATCCAAAAATAATTATATGGCATTGTTATTTAAATTAAGACATGAAAACAAATTTATGCTTGGGAATTTATCATATCGGCTCATTGTAATTCAGATCCTAGTTGAAAATAATTGAATGTAATGTATTAAGTTTTCTAACAAATCAATTTAAAATCCCTCAACATTAGAACCTTTTTTATAAACAAATTTATTTGCTAAATATTAAATGCGTTTAAAAATACGATGAATGCAATCTCAATAAATGCAAATTATAATTGAATGATGGCTGTTTACCTTTAAAGGAAACTCGTAAATAAAACTAAATAATGAAAAAAAATCCCCTGATTCTCAGAATTAGAAAATTCCTAAAATTCTCCTGATTCAATCTCCGATTCTCAGAATTAGAAAATTCTCAGAATTCTCCTGATTCAATCTCCGATTCTCAGAATGATGGAATTATAAAATAAATTATGTCGATGCTGCTTTGAATATATAAATTGGAACTAAACTGTATAGGGATAACGTCAATAAAAACAGAGTTTAAAATATAAACACAAAATTGAAGAAGACCCAGCCATTAAAATGTACACAAAATTAACAGAATACTAGATACTTTGACCATTATAAGGAGCAAATTACTTCTTGTATTCTGCGTGCTTACCTTCGCGACTGAAGTAGGCTATAATTGGGATTGAAGCTCTAGGAGCTAGTACTATACTAGATGTATTAACCGCCACGGCCCAATTACTCCCATAAGAGGTACGTTTCATCATTGTGATGGACTAACACGATTCTACATCGTCGCTATATCAATCAGGGAATGGAGAATTTCCTAACTTACGCAACAGTAGTTTTTTTTTTCTTTTCATATTTGTGACCCTTCAACATTGAGATAATTATCAGCAACTATTCCGAAAGGCCTTGAAAGGCACACGGTAAAAAACCTGAAAGATTGGATAGTTACAATAGTGTTGGTAGGAACTAAGGTTGAGTCCTAAGAGCCAGCACAGGTAAAAGTACAACCTCTCCCGTAGGAGATACGTGCCATCATTGATATTGTTACAAGCGAGCGAAACGAGCGCCGAAGGTGAAAACGTTGGCGGCGATTCACAAGGTGCTTCGCGCCAGCCGAGTTGACTTGGCGAGAGGAATATTCTGGTAACCCCGAGACAATTTTGGCTGCACCGCGTTTTCTCTCGGTGATTGCCGAAGCCTCTTGGTGCTTTGGTCCGGCTATATAAGAGACGGACTACCACTTTCGGCAGAGTTCCTCTCTCAAGGAAGAGAAGCGTTTTGCTGGACTAGCGGATTTTCGCTTATTAGTGAGCTGTGTTTGCTGTTAAGGCTGTGTTATTGAGCTCGCTGTGATTTACTGTTGCTGTGCTTTACTATAGCTGTTTTGCAAACTGTGTTTATTGTGCGTAAGACGCATTTACGCTGTAAGTGACTGATTATTGCTGGATTGTGTTTTCTGAAGTTTTACTTTTTCAAGTCATCCTGTATATACCTGTAAATAGCTGTAAATAATTTTGTTTGTGCTCTCCTCAAATAAAGTCCATTCAATCCGAACCCGCTACGCTAAAAACGTAACAATATGCTTCAGATCACCTTACTTCTGTTTTGCACACATCTAAGAGGCGGGAGTCAACCACCATTCTGGAATTTTCTCATCCCAAATCTGAGGTGCCTCCTAGTGGGATTCATGATTGCGATAAAACACTTTAAAATAAAAAGAACTTTCCCAAACAAATTGGATGAAATTAAAATGATTTATGCTGGACCATCTATTTCGCTATTCCAGTAACTCAATAAGGGCAGTGAAAAATGCCTATTAAAGAAAACTTTTGGGTTAGAATTATAAATTTTAAGATCAATTCGTAAATACCTTTATAATTTTCAAAATAATTTCAAATAATTTCAAAATAATTCAATATAATTTTCAAAAATTGATGATTAAATTCCCTTCTGTCTCGTTGAAACTTAGAAATAGTAGATTTTGAACTCAATTGATTAAAGGCAAGACATCAAAAATTTATATTATGTAATATTATATTAGTTAAAATTTAATATAAAGAAATATTGCAAATATTGTTTATCACAGGAAGTAGTACGATACATGTGTGCTATTAGGATTTCCCTCAATTTTCTATGTTGCCGCAAGCTGAAAATTTCATCAGCGCGCCAGAAATTTGAAAGGAGAATATTCTCACTGGTTTAATAAAATCTGCATTTTAGTAGAAACATCTGTATAAAATTCCAAATCATTTAAGAGGAAGCTAACGTTTAACCCTTTTCATGGGTATATAATTTTATTAAAGGTAATAAATGTTATCTTTAAACAATATAGACGGATAATATAGGAGATAATTTTCTAACATGATCTGCGCCTAGACCATATCAGTGTAATTACATCAATTCTATTGAGTCGTAAAATGTTGAGTCGTAAAATGTGCACATTGTGCTATAAGTGTGGTTTATGAAATAGTTTTAATGAAAAGCACTATATGGTTGGAGTTACTGAGCAAATGGTTATAGTTAGATATTACGAACTAAATATTTTAGCCTCTGAGCTGCTTTAAAGCTATACACAATGCGTAATTATATTTTTTGAAGACTTTTTTGTTATATAAAATTTGCCACTCTAATTTTATTCTACTAGTTTATAAGCAAGACTAAAGATATTTCTCTCAAATTCTTTAAATTGAACCACAACCAGGTGTCTAATTTTAGTTGCTTGAATCAATAGGGTTAATAACTTGAAACAAAATTAGGGTTAAAAAACACTGATAATTAATAATATTCTTCTTGAATTATAGAAGTGTAACAAAAAAGATATTAGTAAATTAATGTTTCAAAAGAAATAAAAACTAAGATCACAAAATGTTGTATCATATCCGATGCAACAAAGAGATAAAAAACATGAAACGGTATATTTCAGATAATCCATAAAGTAAAGTATTGTATATAATCAGCAAAGTAAAGTATTGCATATAATCCATAAAGTAAAATTCATAATGTTGCTTTTGGATTCAGACTTTGTCTTAATGCGAGTTTGAGAATTAAAAAATGTTTAATTGTTTTAAAAAATGGGTTGGTCAGTTTATGAAACAAAATTTCAAATCTGGTCATCCAGCTTCGATACTGTCAGGAGGATATAAATATTTTTTCACATTTTAAAATGTATTCCCTAAAATGCTAATTGCACTATTTTTTAAATAGCAGACTTTTAGAAATTCCCCTAGATATTCTTTTATTAAAGTTAATTACTTTTTTTACTTAAAATAATTTTCAAGTCGCCCAAATTTGTTAATTTTTCTGGAGCGGGAGGGGTAAAACTAATGAACCCATTGGAAGGGAAAATGATGTTGGCTTAGAGATGCTTCTGCTCTTGATAATTATAAAATTATATTTTAAATGCTAATTTTGCAACACAATAACATCTCTATTGATAATCATAAATGGATTTTTTCGTAGATAATATAAAGAAAAATTTATTAAAATCTGCTAAATTTCATATTAGTTTGGGGGAAAAGAAATCCATTATTATTTTACACCATCTACCGAAAAAATAATTGATTTCTTTCAATTATTTTCCATTTCTTCCAATTATTTTCTTTCCATATGGAATTTTTGAAAATAATGGAAAAAGAAATCCATTATTTTCTAGGCAGATGGCTGTAAAATAATAATGGATTTCTTTTCCCCCAACCTAATATATTATGTCGTTTTGTTGGCATTTTTTTAGAATATTTCAAATGAACCGACGTTAAGTTTAAACTATTTAGTAAATTGGCACTAAAGGTAAATCTCACTAACAAGGATGATTAATTTCCTTTTTATTGATTAAAAAGTCGCATAAAATTATGAATATTATATATTACTTCTTGTTTGCTCACACACGTTGAAATACTAAACAACAGATTGCTCTCTGCTTGGCTTCTTTTATTTTCTGAAAATATACTTTTAGTAAGTCAAATAGACATGAAATTCTTGGTGAATCATATTACTCACTTATCTACATAAAGAAAATTTATAGTCAATTACAATGCCAGCAAGAAAAGTAATAAGTTCTAAGTACACGGTGTCTTAAAAGTCCTAATTTGATAAATAACGCTATTTTATTTTCCCCCTTTCCTTTCTTTTAAACTGTCTAGAAAAAAGAATTTATATATATGTAATAAGAAAACTTTGACAGTAGAATTATTAGCAATTTTAGGAAAACGGAAATTTCTTATATTTTAACTATATTTGTACTAACAGCTTTTAAGATCTAGCCATGATGATTTTAAATGAATAATTATAATATCTGAGCTTTGATTTTACTGAGACCTGGATTAAAATAACAATTAAGTTTCCACAACCTATGGGGAAAAACAAGTGACAATACTTAGTCAGCACATTCTATGTGATTCACAACATTAAGCCATCTGAGAATTCCCTGTATGTGCAAAACAAATCAAGGAATAAAAAGCGGAAATCAAACCAGACATAATATAAACATTAAACAGCTGCTCCATCAAGAAAAATTTATCAGTTGTATTTCAGAATTAAAAAACAGGAAAACTTTTGAAAGTAGATTTTTATTTATTTAATGTCAAAAATGAAACGAATAAAGCAGAAATGAATCAAGAATCTGTTCATTGTACTCCTGGTAATTGAAGCAGACAAATATTTATTTTAAACTTTTTGAAATTAAATAAATGAAATGTGAATACATTTTTGAAGTTTAAAATTCAAAACCTGTTCATAGTATGAAATTTAATTAGTTTAAAAGAATTGTTTTTTAAGAATTCAAGGATTTATTAAATTATCCTTATTTATGAACAAAGTGAAATCAAATTTTATTTATTTAGATATTACCAAACTGAGATTCTATTTGAAAATTTAAACCCTTTAAATAATGCGATAGATATTTAATTTTAAAGCAGAACTATAAATGAATAACGACTTGAATTTATATTCAATGAACGCGTTCAAGGTTTAGAAATTTGATAATGGAACTAAAATGGTTGATTTCTTTAGTGATTGGTTGGAGCAAAAATGATCGATTTCTCTAACAGAAATAATTTTTTGTAGTCTGTCAAAATTAAGTTAAATTCTTTTATAGTTTTATAGAATATTTTACAGTACTTAAAAAGAAATTTGAACGATATCTTTCAATTAGCAGGCGAAATCAGCGTGTTGAAAACTAAGAAAGTCATTTCATATTATTATATGACAATTGACCAAAATGGTAATAATTTGCCATCGGCCACATCGACCTACTTTTATATTCTTCTTATTTATTTCTCATTTATTTTCCTAAAGGGATGATATTTTCGTTTGGCGAATCCCGTTTACATATTTTATCGTGTGAGTTATTGCCCCAGTGTTTGCTTTCACGGATACATTACGTGTCGCTCATTTCAACTTCACATTCCATTTGACACGCAAATTAAAACGCCGATACCAAAGCAAAGAGCATTTGCAGGCAGGAAAATGCGGAAGTAACAAAAATATTCGGTTGTTGCGTTTTATATTTCATCCTAAACGACTGGCGGCGGATGATTTGGCGTAGCGACTGGAGTTCATGGTGTTTTAACTAATTTCATTTAGTCCTCAATTAATAGGCTTTTAACAGCATACAAGCGAGAAAATTGCTGCACATTAGCAAGATAAATTTAGATGGGACACAGCAAGCATTAGCAATGTGTAATTGTTGTATCAAAAAGCAGCCGCCTAACGATTTCTGTTAGCGACGTTCAGAACGTTGTTAGCATAACGTAAAGGTTTTAAATATATTCTCTTTGATCTGCACACCTAAGGTTATTAAGCATAGAAAGGGAAAGATAATTGTGTTTAGCGTTTAGTGAATGTGGAAAGTAGAAAAGTGCTAAGGGTACGGACTAAAACGTTTTCCGGACAACGACTTACCGAACTGGCCTTAATCATCTCAAAGTATGAAATTCCCTTGTGAATGTCGAAAGGAAAATTTTCACCAAGCTTCGAAAATAGTGTTTTAAATTACCAAGAGCAAATTCTTGTCTCATCTGAGTATAAACTTTGATAACAAGGAAAATTGCGACGACGCTACGACAACGCATCGAAACTGGGACATCTAAGTAGTTTTAAAAGAACCTGCAAGCATCAGAAGAGCTTAAATAATTTCAAACTAGGAATTAAATTGAATATAAGACTTCGAAATCTGCTTATAGCTTATAATGTTAAAATACAAAGCTCAAGGGTGCTAATAAAGTTACTTTGAAATAATATTTTGAAGATTATTTCGAACAGAATCTCGTCAATTCGTTCATATTTTAGCTTAAAAAAAGAATAAAGTTCTAAAAGCGAGAACTCGGAAAACCCGAGAACCCATAATGACGAATAAGAATATTTCCGGGAATGGAGAATGTCATCTTTCTGATTCCGTTTGACAAGTAGAGCGTTTTAAAGGAAGGGAAACGATTTGAAATTTATTTTGTACTGGCTTATAAATCACTCGAAGAGCTTAGACGACGGACTTCGAAGAGAACTATAAACTTTGCGAAGAAGAAACGATACAAAAATGAAAGTACAAAATAATGTTGACAATGTTGCTGACAGCTATCAAGCATCAGTTTAGAATCTGAGTGGGGGAAAGGCATTCATTAATCATTTCATGCAAGGACTGTCACTTTTTTTGCTTTTGGGGCCTTTTTTTATTGTTGTAGTGCAAAATTCTTTGTGTCTCGTATGTATGTATAAGGATATTTTTTTCTAATGGCAGTTAAAATTCTTAGTCGAATTCAGGATACAGTAGGCTTGAATAGGAATTAGGATTACAGTTCAAATATGTATTGTCTGGTAGATTTTAGATCACTAGCAAATGAAAAAATGTATTCGGATATTTTATTCACACATTGTTCAATTCCTTATTTGACAGGTTTAACCTTCGAAATTGGTAGAATGCTTCGCTACATGTATTAGAATAGAAAACTCATTTCCGCTGCATGAGAAATGAATCATGGATGAATGAAATTTAACATTTTCATTCCGGAAACAGCGGCGGTGTGGGTAATGGCCTCGAGATCGAATGTCCTCGATTATAGATGGGATTTCACGGAAATTACACTGTTTAAATAGACTAGACAGGCGTTAAAATTGTCGCAATGGATCAAACATCTGAACGATAATGTACCATGGATTCTAAAATATGAATTACTGGCTAAAATTTCATATTTATCTTCTTGGAAATCATGAGATCAATCTCAAAATAGTTCTCGTTTCGTTTAAAAAAAGGCATTAATTTTACAAAAAATAAAAAAAGAAATCTATCTTTTCAATTGTTGGGGAAGTTAACGAATATACTTTTTTAGGCCACGAGAAAATGAGTGAAAAAGGATTCAGTAGTCACATGCTTAAGCCTTTGAAGAAACTTTTTAACTTTACATTAAACTGAAGCGACTTGATTCCATCATTTTTTATTCACACAAGATATACTGTTGATATTGGAAAATATAACTAAAAGAAAATATTTTTCGCTGACTTACATTTTGATATATTTGTTGACGATAATCAGAAAAACATGTTTTGATTGGATACAAATGGAAAATAGAACAATCTTAGTTTAAACTAGATTCGGAAGGCACTAAAGAAAGATGAACATGAACTCTGAATCCTTTAAGGTTAAATTTAATAGCAAACATTCCAGTTTACTCTATAAAAATGTCACAATATAAACAAAACATTAGTTACTATGAACAGAAGGAGAGTATCAGAAATAATTAAGTAAAAAATAATACCTCGTAAATCTAAATCTATACTGTTGTTTGGCAATAAGCCAGTTCATTTGCTCTCACTTAGAAATGACGGAAGATTCATAGATGTAAACAACAAAACTGTGTCACACTAGTCAATTGTAAAAGGATGAGAAATGATCCAACGTTGGTGCAGGAATGCGGAATAGTCTTACTGTAGACAATGCTTGCCTGCCAATTAGGTAGCAGCTGCCAGAGTGAAATAGCTTTGAGTCTATAATTACAACTTAAAAGCTGAGTATATATTGATGAAAGTACCATTTAAAATCTGATTTGGAATATAACATTCATATCCACGCTTTTTACCATTTACTATATTTTTAATCAAAAGCTATAATATTTAGGTATTTGATGGATGCCACATATATCCCATCGATATTTTATGCTGAGAAGTACCTTAGTTATCCGTCACAGAATAATAGCTCTATATATGTACATGCATTGTTTAACTTCTCTTGATTGATTATCTAGCATTAATTTCGTTAAGGACATTCTGATCATTCTGTTTAATTCTCATTGTGTCGACACCGTTTAGGAGTTATTAAACTTTAAATTGACTACAGATAAAATTAAAATTGACTACATTCGCCAGCTAAATTAAAATTGACTACATGTTAAGAATACTGCAAGCTTTTGTAATAGCTTTTCACCGTATTATTTAGGTCCAGCGATATGTTTTCATATGCATGAAAAAGAAATGAATAAATAATTATATTTTGCACGAATTTCAGTATCTACTTGAACAGCAATTAAACTGTTCTTAGGAGCTATTTTTTGTTTATTGTGATATATTCTTTGATTTATATTCTCTTTTGACTCAGGAAATGAAAGATTAATTTGAACTTAAATATTGAAAATTATCATATGAGATTTACAACAATAATGGGATATAAAACTAATGTCTTATGAAGTTCATTGTTTATTTTAGGCTATTGATAAACAAATGCCATTGGATCTAATATTCCTGAAACAAATGACATTGGATTCAATATTCCAGAAACTTATGCCATTCGATCCAATATTCCAGAAACTTATACCATTCGATCCAATATTCCAGAAACTTATGCCATTCGATCCAATATTCCAGAAACTTATGCAATTGGTGTCCATTATAACGAAACTAATGCCATTGGAGTCCATATTCGTGCAACTAATGCCATTGGACATATTCGTGCAACTAATGCCATTGGACATATTCGTGCAACTAATGCCATTGGACATATTCGTGCAACTAATGCCATTGGACATATTCGGTCAACTAATGCCAATGGAGCCCATATTCCCGAAATTAATACCAATGGAGCCTCTATTCAGTGTCATCTGTTGAAATACTGAATTGTATCTGAGCTCATTAGGTTGCGGTAAAGCCGGCAACGTATATCGGATGAAGAAAGAGGTAAATACAGCATATTTTGTAAAAAGTATAAAAATTTATTTCTGCATTCAGATTCATTTTAAGGAAACTTTTGCAATAAGTATTAGCTTTCAATGACAGTATCATTATTTATTTGTTCGTTTTCGACGACGCAATCAGCGAATCAGAATTTAAAGGAGGCGTGCTTACCAAATGCAAGGGAGATTGTATCTGAATCTAAACAGCTTCGAGGATGACTCCATTTGCCACATAAATGTACACTTTTACACTGTTTGATTAGCACAGCCTCCTCGGTTATTTTTTGCAGTTCAGTAATTTGAGAGACATCAGAAATGTGAGAATGCTGATATCAATAAGTAACTTTTGTAAAATTTCAAAAAAAAAATTTTCTTTGCTATATAACATTAAAAAGTGACTAGGAACATTCTCTTGCAAATTTTGGCGACAGATAGTTAAATGTTATTGTACTTGTAGTTAGATTATGATTTTCAGTTATATTTGGAACAAAATGATCAGATATATTTCGGATTAAATAATTTGTTGTAGCTTTTTTCTGATGTCAATCGAAATGTTTAATCAAATTTGAGTTTTCTGCAAATCATTTAAACAATAGACATCGATGGAATATCAAGCAGTAAATATAATAAACTTCATATTATAATAATAATTATAATTGATCATTTCATTTTAAACCAAGGGCGTTATTTTATCACTAAATTTGCACAAACTGAAAAGTTATAATTGACTATTTTTATATCCAAACAATTATTGATGTTTTTCAAAGATATGAAAATAATAAGTATAATTTTTGAAATCAAATTTGCATATTTCTGATTCTAGCCATAGATAATCTTTTTTTTGTGTGTAAACATATCTATAAATTCTAAAATATTATTCGTTAAAATATTGTTAAAGAACGAATCAAATCATAAATTGTCCGAGTCGTGTTCAATGCATATTTTAAATGTTGACTTCCAAATTAAGTATTTCTTTTTTTTTAATTCGATGAATTTTATATTATTCATAAAGCGTTTGTTTTCCATGTGATATGAATTATATATTACAATTTAAATTCTCATACATTTGCTTTATGGTGCTGCACAGACGGTAAAACCTCATAAATTTCCAGTTGCAAAAACAGTTTGACAAGAAGAATTTTATGAATGCATTAATAAATATATTTATTCATATAGTAAAATTTACGATCTTGTATTTTGTAATTTATTTTTTAATATGAAAACAAGCCGCTTTTTAATATTTAAGGCCTAAGAATATAATAATTGTAGATATTATATGCAAAAAAAAATCCCCGATTGTACTTCAGCACAATTATTTATTACCATGTTTGTACATACGATTAATTGTGTAGTAGTCGGAAAACTCGTCTAGAATAATTGGAGTATATCCAAGACTAACTTTGTTTACAAAACATTTTTCACTCGTTTAATGCACCCTGAAAGTGACGAACAATGAAAAATTAACGCATTCATTTGATAAGAATCATGATAATACATGTTATGTTTTTAGTAATAATAATAATAAAAAGGTTACATCGTTAATAAAAACATATGCCTTGAACAGAGAGAAAATGCATTAATTATTGATTTTGAGATTTTGATATGAATTAAATTCAGATAGAGGAAACTCTGGTTGTTTTTACTCTACGAAATGGATGTTATGAAGTATTATGTCTTAGAAATGTATTTCCTCATTTCGAATGCCCTAGCCGCATTTGTTGACCAACTTGTACAGCCCTAAATATTGCTTTTCTTTGCAGCTAAACTATTTATACTGTATGAATGATAACTGTTTAAGATTCCCCTCTTGTTGATTGGTAATAATAAAAAATATGAATTCATTAAAAATCGAAATTGTGTGAAAGTGGATTGTATTTTTTTAAATATACTTTTAATACCCACCATATTAATGATATACGAGCTTATATTAATATAGCTTATTAATGATAAGTGAATTAGTATTATTTATAGTAGCATACTAATTGAGGTTATAGTAATGTAGCTTATTAATGAGTAGTGAATTAGTAGTATTTATAGTAGCATACTAACTGAGTTTATACTAAAGTAGCTTATTAACGAGTCATGAATTAGTACAATTTATAGTAGCAGACTAATTGAGTTTATAGTAATGTAGCTTATTAATTAGTGAATTAGTAGTATTTATAGTAGCAGACTAATTGAGTTTATAGTAATGTAGCTTATTGATGAGTAGTGAATTAGTAGTATTTATAGTAGCATACTAATTGAGTTTATAGTAATGTAGCTAATTAATGAGTAGTGAATTAATAGTATTTATAGTAGCATACCAATTGAGTTTATAGTAATGTAGCTTATTAATGAATAGTGAATTAGCAGTATTTATAGTAGCATACGGAGTGTATAGTAATGCAGCTTATTACGTTATATTAATTAGGAAAGGCGGATTTTATGAATGTAATGTAGCAAGAAAAAAACCCTGCAAAGTATATTTGTCACCTTTTATACTGAATGAAAGAATAATATGAGGCTTTGAAAAATCGTAGGAAATTATCTAAAGCTAAAATTCAATTTTTAACACGTTATCTGCCTTTGGGAGTCACCGGTGACTCGCACTCGATTTGGCTACTGCGCCGTGAGGACCACCGGTCACCAGCTAAGCAGCAAATAATAAAAGCACATAATTATAGTCAATATAGATAATGATACTTTTTTCAATAATACCGTTATTATAATGGTTTCAAGAATTTAATGTAATATAGAACATACAAAAATAGTTTTATTTGCATGTGAACAATACATTTCTCTCTTATCATATCCGACGAACTACTCAATGAACTTTTCTAGTTGTCTGATAGCAGTCGCAGAATTTTTGAAGGTCTTTGTAAAACTTCACCGTCAGATGATGTGCTTGATGAATAATCATTTGAAGCCATATTTTTAAGGGATAGTAAAAAATGGATGAAAGATATAAAATTCAAAAACGTATATAGAGTGAAAAAATATAACACTTTTTTGTAGAACGCACTGAATAAGACTAAAGAATGAGAGTAATCACTTAACAACCAAAGTACGATTGTTAAAATAAAAGACAATAGTAAGAATTGTCTACAGTTCCATGGGGGGTCACCTGTGATCACCACCATGAAAGCTGCTTCAGGTTTGATTTTATAACTCATTTTTATCTGCTGCAAATAATATTTCAGTATAATATGCATCGCATAATTAAAAGTTCACGTCGGCGCCTTGGGCAAACCATGGAAAATGCGTTCAGCAGTCAGCGTGTTAAAAAAGTTTTAAGTCAAAGTGTTTTTAGCTCTTTATTGATCAAAATGTCTAAAAAATGAATTTTTAAATTGTTAAATTAAAGCGAACCAATTTTTTTAAGCCTTACAGCTAAGCATAGAGAAAATAAACCATTACTACATTATGAAAGATATCAATTTCCACATGAGGAAACAAATATTTTACGACTCAAAGTTTCGAGTAAAAAAAAAATCCTTTGTTCAATGAGTTTAAACTGAAAAACAATTTTTTTAGAGTTCACAACATCAAACCCCAAGTGAAAGTGAAAATATACCTGGAGCCAATATTACTTTATTAAAAAATTGCAAACTTTATTAATAATTGTTTTAACAATGTAAAAAATAAGGCAATTAAATGATTTAATGAAGCAATTAAATTATTTTGATTTCCATAACAAAATTCAGATCTACTGCTTAAAATCACGGAAAAATATATTTAAAAAAAATTCGTATAAGTTATAATGTGTGTATGGCTATTAATTTGAAACTCTTATATTAAGCAATAATTTTTTGAACGTTAGCCAAAAATAATGGGAAAATTTCATTTAGTTTTTTGTTTCTTTAAAATCCAGAGAGAAATCTTCCTGAAAAAGAAATATCCCCCCCCCCCGTCCGTACACACATTCCCTTTTTTATGCGAGAAATTTTTACTTATTGCCTTCCTTTATACTCTAACTGGTGATAATATTAACTACATTTATTTGCGTGCTCGTGTCATAAATGAAATGGGATTTTTTTAAAAAAAAAGCTGCATTATCTAAAGATTTGGGCCTATGGCAATTAAACTGCTATCCTTGAATGGATAATTTTTTTAATTCTATTAGAGAATAGAAATGCTTTTTTCTCAAGTAGCTATCACTGAAAAATATCAAAATGAAAAATTATCAAAGCACCAAAAGATAATTTATTAAAAAAAAACAATATCAATATGCTTTTAGGAAAGACAATAGATCCTTTTGATTATTTGTATCGAAGCTTAAAAAGGACATTTGGTTGCATAACACATGTTAGCTCTTGTAGTTTAAGTGAAATTCTTAAGTGGAAAATAAAACATAAAAATAAAAAGAATAAAAAATTTACTTTTTTTTTCTAAGCTATTGAATGCAATTTTTTAGGTTCGTAAAAACGGGATTAAAAATATTTAAGAATAGGATTTCATCCTCAGCAAAGAAATTTAATCGGACTTTCTTGAATTCTTCAATACTTCTGTCGGAACTTAAAAGTAAATTCATTGATTGATTTCCGCATTGTGGTGAGTTTGGTCAACCACTTTTGACTTTGCAAGGAGAATTTCACTCAGGATACGGAATCGATTTCCAATATAAGTTAAAACAAAGCGTTCCCAAAGAAACAATAAAAAGAATTTGTTGAGTTACTTTGTAGGCTCGTAATACACGCAAGTTTAGAGAAAAAATCATCCATTTATTAAAAAAAATTCTCTTTCTGCAGTTTCTCTTTTCGAGTTAGATTTCCTGTCAAAGGTTTAATATCTATTCAATCACTGAATTGTTCCATTTTAATACACTATTTGCTGGTAGGATTCAATTATGTTTGACTCTGACACGCGTTGTTGTACCACCATGATGAAATGATGCTTTGTCCGTATTTAGATTTGTTAGCTTGCAGGATAAAACAATGTTTTATCTTTATTGATGGGCTCTGTCGACTTCATTGCGGTTTGATTCCTGAGAAAATGTATAATGATATAAAATATAAGTTTTTTTTTCATTATATGAACTCTACAAGGACAAAGTACTGCAATAGTCAAATTTGACCTCAATTTGGAAGAATTTCCCTTTTCAGACCACCCTGTGTCCTTAAAACACATTTTTGAAAGTATATTTCTATGTTTGTGAAAGCAATTATATATGTAACAACTTTTTGAGATAGACAGGTAAAATTTAGTACGACTCAAACGTCCCATTTACAGACTTCTAACATATTTTAGGAAACCTATGCCAGCAAGCATTTCAGTCTCTTCGAATTCAAATAAACACGATAACTACAAAAATTAGTATTGATTGACAAAATTTAGAGCAAAGTTTAGAGCAATGTAATCACTCACTGACTACACTACCCCGCTAGTTGACACACGTGTAAAACTGAATGACAAGACCACCACAATAACACAGGCGAGAATGGTGATTGAAATGTAAGAGCCACCACCGGCAAAGACACAACCTTTCCTTAAGGAGTACGTCCTGTTATCGATGGGAGGCAGCCACCCCCACATATTTCTGCCCCACTAGAGAGTCGAGAAACAACCAAAATATTGGAAGAGTTTCCTTCACTTTCGAGGTGTCCGCCCATCGGAGAGTATTGAGTGGTATGTAGTTTTGAACCATTTGAACAGATTGATTTTTTTTGCCTGTAAATTTACCGGCATGTTATCGTGATAATTCGAAGCTCAATTATTTAGCTGAATCAAATTTGGTCTTTGATCCTGTAACTAAAATTGCAGAATTTTATGGCGACTGATTGGAAAATCTTTACTCGTTTCCTTCATAATACTCATATAAACTCTAAACAAAATGATTTTATGCATATAACTGAAACTGAGGGGGAAGATAAAAAATTTATTACGAAGCATGCGAGAAAGTTTCGGGGAAGCTGCTACTGATAACTACTGCTTAATGGAATTCCGTTATGATTGATTCAAACAGCAGTAGTTATTGTAGCAGTAGAAACTGTCTTGAAGTAATGCTTTACTTACATGTTAACAATAACATAAAATGAAGCTGTATGCATAAAGAGATTTATTCAAAATTATACCAATTGCAATCCCTAAGATAATTTATGATAATGTAAAAATTGTATTTGAATTTTTACAATTTTTATACAAGGCGAGATGCCTAATATTTTTATTGGGAAGTATGCGAGGAAGTTTCAATGGATTCGAATCATCATGTTATGTTATTGTTTAACAAGGGTGAATGTAGGTAAAGCATTACTTTAAAATGGAAAGACTATCGGTAATTAAATAGTAAAATTCAGTTATGCTTGATTCAAACAGCATTAGTTCAATCACTGTAGTAAAATAATGCTTTATCTATATTTACCCTTGTTAAGAAGTAGCATAAAATGCCGTATATTTATAGATAGACTTGTTCGAAATTATATCGATTGCATTCCCTAAAAAAATTATAATGTATTACTAAATTAGGATTTTAATTTTTGAAATAAACGCATTATTTTACTATTATATACTTTTATTTAAAATGACTTGCTTGTAAAAATAGAATTTTGTATTCTATATTTACTAACTTGTGGATTTCATGTAGCTCTTTATACTTATCTGTGACAATTTACTATTTCAGTATCTTAGAAATATAAATCAATTAATATATTTAATAATATCTAAACTTTAATTACATACATGTGATGTAGTGAACAATATCTAAATAATAACATTTAAACTCATGAATTTATTATTACTGACTTACAGATTAATCAATAAGAAAATAATTAACATTAAAAGAACTTTCATTTGGTACTTTATTTAAAGCATGTGTTTTTTAAAAAAAGAACCGTTTTTATTAAATTTACTTTTTTATAAAATGTTAATAATTAAATATTTTAAAATGATAATTACATAATTTATTTATTTCAAAATATTTTATTAACAATTTTTTCAGGTACAATAATATTCTGCATTTACATTTTTTTAAGGAACAGAGAGATAGGGTAAAAATGACGGCATTTGTAAGGATAAAAATTCTCTAGGAATGAAAGTAAAAGTTTTGCATTTGCACATTACAAATATATTTTGTTTAGCGCAAACCTCAGATAAATATCTAGCTTGAATTAACTGACGATATCACTCTGGTTTCATGATTCTCCTGCTATTCTATAAAGACAGTTAAAATACTGTCTAATATTTTGTTTTAATTTAATTATCTTAGTAATAATTGTTTGAATGACATAAAATGTAATAAAAGGGCGTGTTCGATTATCGAAATTTGTATTTTAGTAGTAGGTAGTATCATAATTGCAAAACCAACGATCATTTATTCTAGGCATAAAATATAATTCCTGCTTTTTTCCGAAATACGCTATATAAAACAGAATAGAAGCAGATAACAGCTATTCTATAAAATAGAATAGATTTCTGTCTGTATTTCTTATTCCTAATGTCATTTTTTATCTATCTAGATAATAATGATTAATGAATTTATTCCCTCCTCCTCTTTTTCTACTAATGGCTCCTCGAAACATTTTCGGTTGGACGCGACGCCGTTTTTTCGATTTTTTTTCATCTAGAATTATTTGGAGCAATACAAAATGTGTGATTTATAGAATTTCATGAGCTTACACTTAACGATTTTGAAACACTGTGAACATAAGAATTGTGAGGAAAGTAGTAAAAGTAGTATAAAAACTATAGATCGTTTAGTTTAGTTATATTAACTTTACTTTTCGAATCAAGATTAAGAATAGTTTGGGATTGGCCTCGGAATTTCGAACAACGGACAAATGATGAAATGAGCACTTAACGCTGGCATCCCCGTCTCCAAACTTCAAACATAACATAAGGCACATTAAGGGTAGGGCATTACACTCTAACAGATTTAATTTGCACCGGACCCGCTAATACTTAGTACCGTGTACCAGACATGATTACACTTAGTACCGTGTACCAGACATGATTATACTTAGTACCGTGTACCAGTCTTTATTACACTGAGTACCGTGTACCAGCCTTTATTACACTGAGTACCGTGTACCAGCCTTTATTACACTGAGTACCGTGTACCAGCCTTTATTACACTGAGTACCGTGTACCAGCCTTTATTACACTGAGTACCGTGTACCAACCTTTATTACACTGAGTTCCGTGTACCAACCTTTATTACACTGAGTTCCGTGTACCAGACGTAATTACTCTTAGTTTTTTGATAGAATTGGGTCTCAAAACTGGCCTGGAGGACGAGAACATACCACCAAGTTACCGTGGTCTCCAGAAAATTTCAAAGATGAGAAAGTTAATAACTGATTATTTTGGGATTTGTCTCAGAACTTAGAACAGCGGACGGATAATGAAAGGACATTTTCGCTGGCATCCCCCTCTCCAAACTTTCCTACGTAAGACACATAAGTGGCAGGACATTAGACTAGGACAGATTTAATGAGAACCAGACCTGATTACGTTTAGGTCTTTGATGGAATTGGGTTTTGAAGCTGACATGGAAGCCGAGACCTTACCGCATGGTTACCCCGGACCACGGAAAATATTAAAGATAAGAGCGTAAAACGGGGTAGTACTTGGCATTTAACGCTACAACCCACCTCTTTTTCTAGAGCTCATGTGGGAACCTCTTCCGTTTGGTATAGATGTTGGAAGAATTTTTTTAAAAAAAAAGGGGGGGGGGAGGAATTGCATTGCAATGAATTGAAAAAAAAAGCATGGCGAAATATAAATACATATAGCATTTAAATAGGATAAAAGCTAGAATGAAAAATATTTGGATTACAAGAAAATCTGGAGGAGTGAACATGTTAATGTACACTAGGGGTGAAAGACAAAGTGATTATAAAAAATGAGCAACTAAAGGAGGATTAAGGATATGCTATGAATAAAATGCAGGCAGATTGGATGAAAAAATTAATTGGATTATTTCTAATTGGAATAATTCTCTATGATAATCAAAAAATATAATTATATTTGTTTTTCTACGATAAAAGGGATAATTGAAGTAATAGTAAATTATAAACCTGCTTCATTCATGAAAATTAAATTTTGTTCTCTATTCATGTTTTTTGGATAAAACATTATTACCTAACAAATGTATTAGTAAAAACTGCTATTTTAAACCCTGTTTTATTCAATATTTTCGAAGCCATTTTTTTTGTAATAAAGTGATAAAAATACGAAAATGATTTTTTCCATTCAGAATGTGATTTATCTAATAATAAAGGTTATTTTTTATTCCAAATTATTAAGAAACTCATTTTGAAAATTTAAAAAATAGATTACTGATTTTTTTTCGGAAATGCAATATACTGAGCTTACGTTTTTTGATCATCAAGCAAATATATAAACTAAAAAAAAAGTTCTTTGGATAGTAAAATAATATTGGTTTTTAAAACAGTTTTTTTACATCAGTTCCGATGTTTAAACAAATATTTCTGCTTTTTTACGTTTCTCAGTGTAATTTTTTTCTTACATTGATAGAAAAATGAAAAACTAAATGGACATGTGGATTTTGGAGTCAAATTAAACTGAATTAAAATAGAATTAAAAAAACATTAAAGAAAGTAAATAAAGATATATAGTTTATTAAAAAATAATGTAAAGATATATGCTTTTAAACTTCGAATTTGGTCTTAATTACTGGATATTAATTTGAAGCATGTAAATGCTGACATTTATAACATAAGTTAACTATTCATTCTAATGTTGCAGTTTCTCTATCGTTCAAATTCTGTATTCTTATGGTATTTTTTATATTAGTATTACGTTAAAAATATTTTTAAATATTAAATATTTTTTAAAAAATGAACTTAAACAAAACTTGAAGTACAAAAAACTGAATGTTTAAAAAGAAATAAAAGATCAACGCTTCCATGCGAAATGTTAAAGCTTTAGTATTTAATTTATAAATAAAATTCTCAACTATCTGAGCTTCATTTATCAATATCACTTATTCAAAGTATTTTGAGAAAAAAATTAAAGGAAGAAATTCACAAATAAGTTTCCCGATTAAAAGTTGGTAAAGGATCAAACAATAAACTTTTATAAAACTAAACTTTTATGAACTCATAAATAAACTTTTAAAAACATATTTAACAAAAATACATATGCTATGAATAATTTTCCTGATATGTTTAAAAATGATAAAAGAATGCATAATATGCAAGGACATAATTTTTTTTATGTTGCCATTAAATTAGAGTATTACAAATAAATTCATCTTTTTTTATCCCTTAGGAAATAATTTTTTCCCTAAAGAAATATCGTTACTTTCCCTAAGAAATAACATTTATTCCCCAAGTTAAAATATTTGAATAATTCAGATACACTGTTTCAATTAATCAAGTAACTGAAATTTTAATGCATATTTATTTCCTTCAGAGGTTTCGTAGATGACCAAACATCTATAATATATACGCCTATCATATACTATAGTTATAGTTAAGGCATATACTATATTTATGTACAGTAAATATTAAAGTATATTTTAGAATAAATATTAAGTCTGAAGGAAAGTGAGAGTAAATAATTTGAGGAAATCCTGGACTGTGTGTACTATTGAAAAATCGATTTTTCAATGTTAACCTCAAAATATACCAGATATTTCAATGATTAAGGAAAATGCAAAACATGGATAAATCTGAAAAGCTAAAAACTCATAAATAAACTTTTAAAAGTATATTTAACAAAAATACCTATGATAAGAAGATGTAGTTTTTAACATTTTTCTCAAAACATGTTTTTTTCCCAAATTTTGGAGCACTTTCATAAAATTCCCCTAAAATTGCCTCACTTCATAAAAATTGCAATATAATGAATTGTTATACTTTTTACGTATATTTACGAACATATTATATTTTTTAAAACTTTTTGTAAAATTAACTTCAAGGCAATAATATTTTTTAAATGCTTTTTAGAATGCGAAATAGTGTATATTTTTAAAAATTCCAAGTTGAATAGTTTTAATATTTTTTTTTTCATTTTAAGCGTTAAAAATTAAAATAAAGTTACCATAATATTGAATCTTCACTCACATATAAGGCTTAGTTTGAAGTGATTTTATTCGCAAATTTTTTTGGGCATACCGATTTAGAGTTATGAATTTGAAGATTTGAATCGTACGAATTGGAGTTAGGAATTTGAAGATTTGAATCGTACGAATTGGGGTTAGGAATTTGAAGATTTGAATCGTGAGAATTTTGGTTAGGAATTTGAAGATTTGAATCGTTAGAATTGGAGCTAAGAATTTGAAGAAGCAGTAACAAATTTACTGTTTACTATCAGAAAGCAAACGATTTAATTCCATTGTTAAACTAATCCTTTCTTTATAGACTTTATTTTATATCACATTTAATATTTACTTGATAAATTCGTTTTTATTTACAACTTTATTTTTATAATTTCAATTAAGAGAGCTTCCGACTTTCAGTGAATAAAAACAGTAATTAAAATACAGTTAAAAATTTATTCAGCCGTCAAACTAAATAAACTAGGATTTACGTCCTGTTATTAAATTATTCAAATGCTCTATTTCAACGGGTCTCTCAGCTACATAAATTTAGGCTTAAGTATAAAAATATGGCGTGGAATAGTAATAGCAGTTACAAAATTCACACTGAAAAGATCCTTTTTCGAAACTTCACCTTTCTTATACCGAAAAGTACAAAAATGCGAAAAAAAAAATAATTTAAGGAATATTATCAAATCTCATCAAAAATCCATTTTCAGAATTACATTTAATACATATTTCTCTACACTATTTCAAAATATTCATCACGAACTGCTAATATTGTGTTTTTAATTTACAGTTACATTATGGTACTGTGAATAAATTTACATATCTAGCATTTAAACTCGCTCATTTGCTGTTCATTTTGATATACAGAAATTTTTACTGGTCCATATTTAGATTCTGATTTATTATTTACTAAACCATGCTTTGAAATGTTATTTTCGCTTCAGGCAATTCGCTACCATTAAAATAATGAAGCTTGTTTAATGTAAATTCTTAGAATTTTT
Source organism: Argiope argentata (assembly GCA_026289955.1). Lineage (NCBI taxonomy): Eukaryota > Metazoa > Arthropoda > Arachnida > Araneae > Araneidae > Argiope > Argiope argentata. Next base: position 6,371,478 of record JAOUZG010047704.1, on the reverse strand, counting down.
GACTCTCACGATTAATATTTCTAATTCAATAAATAAAAATACAAGTTCCATTAATGACGAAAATGTTCACGACCATTACTTTAAGTTAAAAATTCAATTTTATTTGATGTTGATGGCATTTTAAGCACTTTCTTTACTAGAATTCATGAATGTTATTAAATTATTTTCTTGGAGCTCTAAAGTTATAGAGCTTGTACTAACTCGGCTTTTATCTGGATTTTTATTCTTTTTAAGAGACGGTAAGTGCATTTAGTTTTGAATTTATTGCATCCAAATAAATTTAATTAAAAATTATTAAATTTAAAAATTTGAAACGAGGTTCTTATGCTAATGAATATTTATATGAAAAATGAAAGGAAAATTAAGGGAGATTTGACTTTATGCGATTTTCTACAATTATGAAAATAATGGATAATTTGTTAGTGATATCTATATTTGACCATACGGTGTAATTAAAAGGATTTATATTGAATGTGTTTCGGAAGTCCTGAAGAAAATTTTTTATCGTTCATACTTTGTTGGCCAAGTATTTCAAATTATGATGGAATTAGCTATATATAGAATTTAGAATGAAATTTTAATTTCATATACGATAGTGTGTATTATCGCCATTCTACCTAGTTCAAATTTTAGGTTTTATAGAGCAGGTGGAATTAGGGAAACTGGAGACAGATAGGGATAATACTTAACCCTATAATTCTTTTCTCAAAATAAGAGTTGATATAGATTTAATTATTTACTGATGCTGAATGATTCTTGTAGTTTGAAATTCAGTTTGAAGGTGAGATCAACATTTTGATGAGGAGGAGTTTATCAAAAATATGGTAATCCAAACAAAGAATTTTGGCTCAGTATGGCTAAACATGGTTTTTGCGCCATGAAACTAAACTAAACCAAACCAAATTAAAGAATCGGGAAGATTTCACTAGCATCAGTTCAAATAACTGTTGTCGAAATTTCTAGTGCTTATTTGTTAATTTAATATTAGTTTTATATAGACCTTAGTATATAATTTTATATACGATAAGGCGTATTATCACCATTCTACGTTGTTCAAGTTAAGGATACTTAACCCAATAAAGATTTTACTATTATTGATATAGATTTTACTATTTATTGATGCTGAATGTTTCTTGTAGCTTGTAATACAGTTTGAGATCAACATTTTGATACGGAGGAATTTATCATTATGGTAATCCAAACAAAGAATCGGGATGATTTTACTAGAATCATTTCGATTAACTGTTATCGAATTTGGCAGTGATTCTTAATTACTTTAATATATATTTTATTTTAATATCATAATTAAATTTGTTAACTGAATAAAATATCTTTTTAATATCCTAATTTCAAATAATAAAAACAATTATCTTTGTTTCGAAAGCTGTTGAATTAATTAAAGATAACTGAATTTTTTTTTCGTAGATGACATTAGACCTTTTTTATTTATTATTTTAATAAAAATATTGCTGAATATTTTTTAAATCATTTTTAGTTTTACTTAATATTTCGCCATTTCAGTTGAGGTCTTTTCTTTATACGGTTAAAACTTTCTTCATCTCTGACTTTCCCTTTCTTTTTCTATTGTTTCGATCAAAAGATTAAAAAATGAAGTAAATCTATTAATCTTTTCTAATTTCTCCTTTTGTTCCATATTTTTCTTTCTTTTGCCTTAGATATTGTTCTATTCTATTCTAGTTTTGCAAAAGCGGCAATTCTTTAATATATTAGTGATGTTACAATTCAATTGATCTTTTTATTATTTAGTTTATTCAGTATTGTTTTTTAAAACTTTGCATGCTTTTAATAGTTGTAACTAGGGTTTAATTATCAGCAAAAAAGTTTGACAATCATATTATATATAAATTTATAATTAGTTTAGTTAATCTTTGTTGATAATCAAGACACTTTGAATTACTTAATACTAGTGACTTTTGCAATATTTGATTGTAGCTTTCACACAGAAATACGTCTACCCATACGAAAATATCTGGGTGGGGGCTTTTTGGATGGGGAGAAAAGGATGTCTCTGCCTCTGGTCTGGTTGTTGTTTCTCGTTACTCCAACGATTACAGTAATGATATGGGGTCAAGTTACCGTCAGTCTGATGACAGGCTGTACCTCTGATTAAAGTGTGAGCCCAAGAGTTATCTAGGATTGGCTTTGATAGGGATTATTTTGTGTTTACCACAATTGTCTGTTTAAATTTCGGTGTCTTCGTCATAATTTATCCCGGGACACCTAATCAAAACTAACGATGGTTTCTTTTAAAGGAGTATTGGTCATTTTTATCGCACCTTGATGATGGGGCGTACTTCTTTAAGGAGAGGATGATGTATATCTGCAAAATGTAGATAAAAAAACTTAGTTTTCTTACAAAAATTTCATTTTTGTAAGTGTATTCTCTGATAATCTAGTCTGACATCAACCTATTTCCTTTTCTGATTATTGTCAAATATCTGTACTGATAAATTCCAATTGGTTTTAAACCCTGAACTGGCTATCTACATGCTTTACTAGTGCCGCAAAACATTTTTAGACTTTTTTTGTACCTAAATTTAGGCTTTTTTAGGCCAATATCAGCTTCAGCAGCTTCTATTCGCTCTTAATACAGATTTCTAAAAAAAATCATATGCTTTTTCAACACTGTGCTCCGCCTTGAAATTAATAGAAAATTTTTATCCAGTTACTTATTAATTCTTTGAAATTAGAATTTCAACACCCACTTGAAATGTTGCCCACACTTATAAAAAATATTAGCGCAAAAATTTGTACTTTACTGTCATTTAGTTGAATTCAATTGAATTATAGGGAAATGTTGGCCATGTGATACAATAAATTTTTATTGATTTGAATTTTTTTTCGTTATTCATTTTTTTATTGATAGTGTTTTGCTTTGAATGCAATATAAGTATAAAGAGAAACATTGATGCTTTTCATAATATTATAAAATATTTGAATGACTTATTTTAAAAAAATTAGGGCCACTAATAAAAATTTCCATTAAAATGTTAAATATAATTGCAAAAAAATTGTAAAAAATGTCAATAATTTTGCTAGATTTGCAATTAGCACGAACAAAATAATATTCCTCATAAAAATCGAAACCATTTTGAAATGCAAGACACATTGCCAGTCGATTTTAATGTAAAAGCTGAACTCCAATAAGCAAACTTTCTGCACTAAACTATCCAATTAAATTGCTCATGCTAAGTGTTTTCCCTCCCTTTTCTCCCGAAGATAAATTATTTCCGCTTAAAATATTTATCCTACTCTGAGCTTTTAAAATGTGTTGCACGTAAATAATTAAATACACAAATGTTGAGCCTCCTAGATTATTTCATAGAGAAATCGCACTCAACTGCCGGAGGGTCTTTTCTGTTGAATCCGGAGCGGGTCAATACAATTTATCTGCTCACTTCAGCCCCCTTGCAAATCTTCTGGAAGATTGTCCAGACCCAAAGGAGATTCCCTCGCTTTCCGATATTCCTTCTCATACAATTCTTTTAACGAAATCGGTGGGTGATTGCATTTGTTTTCCGGACAATTCTTCAGCGAGTTCTTGTTATTGGAGGCGTTGTCTGAGCTTGTTTGGAGAAACAGATTTTTAAAGAAATTAAGAGCAATCATAAACAATCTTATCTAAGATCAACAAGAGAAAGATCAAGTTAAATTTTGGCTGGATTGCTTGATTTTCAACATAAAACGGATTAAAATTCGGAGCAAAATATAAAACAATTGCTGTTCAAGTTATCTTGCGCAACAATTAGAGATAAACAAATATGTATCGCTTATTCAGGCTAGAAATTTATAGAACAAACGTTAAAGAGAAACGAAGTTTTAAAATCTAGTTTATTTTTATTGTAATTAAAATTTATTAAAATATTTATAGAAATCCAATTAATTTATGCTCAAATGATACACGTCAAATATGCAGTTCCAGTTTTGCGATGGAATCTTTAACGTTTCTGCAAGAAGAAAAGAGTTGAGACTTCTCAGCAAAATTGAAGAAAACTTGCAATCATATGTTTGCTAATATGCTGAGTTGCAATATGGCTTTGAAGTCAAATTGGACCAAATATTTATTTAAATTCCTTTATTAATTTTAAAATATTCATATAAATCCAATTAATTTATGCTCACATAATGCGTATCAAATATTTATTTCTAGTTTTGTGACGGGAACTATAATATTTCAAAGAGAATAAAAAAAAGTTGAGGTCTCAGCAAAATTCAAGAAAACTTGCAATCATATGTTTTCAAACATGCTAAGTTGCAATATGGCTTTGACGTCAAATTGGACCAAATATTTATTTAAATTTCTTAATTAATTTTAAAATATTCATATAAATACAATTAATTTATACTCAAATGATACACGTCAAATATTCAATTCCAGTTTTGTGACGAAATCTTTAATGTTTCTACGCGAATGAAAAAAGTTGCGCCGTCTCAGCAAAATTCAAGAAAACTTGCAATCATATGTTTATTAACATGCTGAATTGTAATATGGCTTTGACGTCAAATTAGTCCATATATTTATTTAAATTTCTTAAATAGTTTTAAAATATTCATAGAAATTCAATTAATTTATGCTGACATAATGCGTATCAAATATTTATTTCTAGTTTTGTGACGGGAACTATAATATTTCAACGAGAATAAAAAAAGTTGAGGTTTCAGCAAAATTTAAGGAAATTTGCAATCATATGGTTGTTAACATGCTGAATTGCAATATGTCTTTGACGTCAAATTGGCCCAAATATTTATTTAAATTTCTTAAATAATTTTAAAATATACACAGAAATCCAATTAATTTATGCTCAAATGATACACGTCAAATATTCAGTTTCAGTTTTGTGACGGAATCTTTAGCATTTCTACAAGAATGAAAAAAGTTGCGACGTCTCAGCAAAATTTAAGAAAAAATTAAATTGCAATCATATTTTTGTTCACATGCTGAGTTGCAATATTACTTTGACGTCAAATTAGTCCAAAAATTTATTTAAATTTCTTAAATAGATTTAAAATATTCATAGAAATCCAATTAATTTATGCTCAAATAATGCACATAAAATATTTAGTTCTAGTTTTGTGACGGAACTTTTAACGTTTTTACGAGAATGAAAAGAGTTGCGACGTCTCAGCAAAATTTAAGGAAACTTGCAATCATATGTTTGTTAACATGCTGAGTTGCAATATGGCTTTGATGTCAAATTGGCTCAAATATTTATTTAAATTTCTTAAATAGTTTTAAAACATTCAGAGAAATCAATCAATCAATCAAAGATGAATTAATAACGAACTATTTTTTATTTCTAAATTCCCTTTATCGGGTAATCGAATTCTTTATTTCTGACATTCATTACTCTATGAGTTAAAACAAACAATTTCCATGTATTAGCTTTAATTACACTCGAGTACAACGGAAAATATTTTTTTTTCACAGTATGAAATCACGTTTCATTTGAAAAAAATCTTATAAATTGTAGTATGAGTATGATAAATTGATTAATTAAATTTTATAAACGAGATTCATACCATATAATTTAATGCATCAATACGTGTCACAGCAAAATGGTCATGATGTTGTGCTTCTGAGCTGAAACTTGAACTAGCATTTCAATTATTTATTAAAATGCTAGATTTTTTCAAATTGAGATTTATATAATTTTTCTATGAAAAATAAACAGAATATGAAAAAGATTTTTAAATTATAATAAGTCTTTATTTGGAAGATTCGTATTCAAAAACAGTCAAGGAAAAAAAAACTTTTTTCTACTTAAAACATTAACAAGTTTTTCCCTTACCGTATTCATTCGTTTTTATTCATAAGAGTGTTTCTTCTGGAAAATTCACAAATTTGGAATTAAAAGTTACATTGAGATTCCCTTTCTTTCTTTGTTTTTTTTTTAAATTTCATTGTTAATAAGAGGATGCGTAAGTAAAAACCAGACTTTCAAAAAAGATCATGAAAACAAACCACAACTTTAACTTTAATTCTAATTTATGAAGAGTGAAAGACAGCGTATTTAATGAGTGTTTTAACAAGCGAAATGGTGTTTGTTAACTTTAAATAATCCCATTTCAATTTTTTTTAAATGTAAAAGTCAGAAATAATTCTGATTAACATTAAGATGTTAATATTTAGGTCTTCATATTCTTGTAGAGTACCATTCGGCCCTATTTATGAGTTTTTCTGAGTGAAGTTTTAAGTTCCTGAATAAATTAAAAGAAAACAGAAAAACAGAAGCTTTTGTTTAACATCTGGTTTTCTATATACGAAGTAGAAACAAATAAAATGGGCTTTTCTGAGGAAAAACCTTTCTTTTTTCAAGTTAAAATGTTTCTTTAAGGAATCATAACAGCAACAACAAAAAGGACTGGAAAGCAATTCTTTCGTGTTCCTCCTTAGCTTTTAGAATAAATTTCCCCTCTTTTGTCGCAAAAACTTCATTTGTTTAAAAATTACTTTGTTTAAAATTAATTCATCGCGGTCAAAGTTTTTCACCAGTACTTGCAGCAGGATATACTTTGACGAAACTTTTTAAAGTATCCTAAATATTTAAGTAAGTAGTAAAATATCTTAAGTATTTACAAAATGCTGATTAAGTAATTGTTCTTTCTATTAACAGAATTTACATCAATCGTTATGCAGTTTTGGTCTGCATAAAGATTGACGTAAATTCAGTCTGCTTAACAATAGATGTAAATTCAGTCTGCTTAAC